>SJXQ01007332.1:14772-199407 GCA_006408695.1 Aepyceros melampus | reverse complement strand
CTGAGCACAGAAGAATTGATGCTTTTGAACTGTGGTGTTGGAGAAGACTCTTGAGAGTCCCTTGGACTGCAAGGAGATCCAACCAGTCCATTCTGAAGGAGATCAACCCTGGGATTTCTTTGGGAGGAATGATGCTAAAACTGAAGCTCCAGTACTTTGGGCACCTCATGTGAAGAGTTGACTCATTGGAAAAGACCCTGATGCTGGGAGGGATTGGGGGCAGGAGGATAAGGGGACGACAGAGGATGAGATGGCTGGATGGCATCACAGACTCAATGGACGTGAGTCTGAGTGAACTCCGGGAGTTGGTGATGGACAGGGAGGCCTGGCGTACTGCGATTCATGGGGTCGCAAAGAGTCGGACACGACTGCGCGACTGAACTGAACTGAATAGGTTGTTTAGAATTCTAAATCTTTTTTCCTGTTTATGGTTCCTTCTTAACCAATGTAGAAAACAAAACTGACTTAAGTTATTTAGCCAGAACCTCTATTTTTGCAAATCCTGCAGAGTCTCAATGTTGTATTTAATATTTCCCTTTGGAATCTTATTTCTTGGGAAGCTCCACCTCTCTTCTCTGCCATGAACTCTGCCTATGAAGCCTGATCCTCCAGATTAGGAAAAAGGGTGTATGTTAGGGTCCCCAGTGAGAATCTCATAGGATGGTGTGTGGTGTGTTTCTAACAAGGATGGTTGATTTCAAATTCACCCAAGTTGAACTGAACTGAACTGAACCTATTTGTGGCTAGTAAATATAGGTGTGTATTTCATTCTTTGGTTCATTTATCCATTCACTAATTTCATATTTATGAAATAATCTCTTTGTAGGCTCCTAAGAATTGATGCTTTTGAACTGTGGTATTGGAGAAGACTCTTGAGAGTCCCTTGGACTGCAAGGAGATCCAACCAGTCCATTCTAAAGGAGATCAGCCCTGGGTGTGCTTTGGAAGGAATGATGCTAAAGCTGAAACTCCAGTACTTTGGCCACCTCATGCAAAGAGTTGACTCATTGGAAAAGACTTTGATGTTGGGAGGGATTGGAGGCAGGAGGAAAAGGGGACGACAGAGGATGAGATGGCTGGATGGCATCAGTGACTTGATAGACACGACTCTGAGTGAACTCCGGGAGATAGTGATGGACAGGGAGGCCTGGCATGCTGCGATTCATGGGGTCGCAAAGAGTTGGACATGACTGAGTGACTGAACTAAACTGAACTGAAGATATTAGACTGAATAAATATAGTTACTGACCCCAAGGGACACATAGTTAAAATGAAAAGACCACACCTAAATGACTAAATATAAGTTTATGAGAGCAGAGAATTTGTCAGTCTTAATAACAGCTGTCACATGCCTAGAAATGTCTGGCATATCAAAGGTACTGGGTGAATATTGGTTGAATTAAACCAATGACTAATAAGGCATAATAATGGCAAATGCTTAATCTCCCTTTTCACTGTTGCACTCCCAGCACCTAGAACAGCACCTAGTTATAAAAGGAGTTCAATAGATATTTAGAACTAGCAATGTGACTGGCTTGTAACTGGTGTATGATGCTGTTTCTGATAATAATAATGATAGAGAAAATATAATGGCACTTACTATGTGCCTGAACATATCCAAAAATTAATTTAATCTTCATAGCACTCCTATGAGGTAAGAACTGTTACTATCCCCACTGTCAGAAGTTAAGCAACTCATACAAGTCACAGAGCTAGTATTTGTAGAGCCTAGATTCGAAAGCAAATGATCTGCTTCAAAACACAGCCTCTTAAATGCTTTACTGTCGGGGGCCAGCGTGAGGAACTCCGCCCGTGGCAAAGGTCATGAGGAAGAAGGCTTGGCATACGCAAAGGCGTGATCAAGTCTCAGGAAACCCCCTGTTCCCGAGCATCTACCCCCAAAACCAAGAGTCTTTTTTATGCTCTCACCTACACCTCTGACTTTACGGGGGGCTCTCCCCCATAACCATTTCTCTCAGAGAAGGAGTTAATTTGCAGCTCCAGTTGATAAAATTCCTGGGTGTGACAAGAGTGTTTCAGCTGCCCATCACTATCTCCCGGAGTTCACTCAAATTCACGTCCATCGAGTCAGTGATGCCATCCAGTCATCTCATCCTCTGTCGTCCCCTTTTCCTCTGAAGGTTATCTAGCCTGCCTGTATAGGTTCGTCCAGCCAAATGTGATTATTTACAGCCTCCCAACAGTGAGAGGCACGAGATGTTTTATACTTACTAAAGGCAGATTCTTTTGGGAAGTTAGAATTTATTAGTATAGTGGGTTGATTAGGAATTGTATTGGTGAAAGGATTTCACTTGTTGGGCTGATGTTTTGTTGCTAAATCTTCATATTCCCTGCCCTTATAATGAATATACTAGCATATAAGAGAAATAAGTATTAACCTTTAAGATTAATCATGTTAACCCTGGGTTAGATAAATTCCTTTCTTGATTGTAACTCATTACACCCTTACCCTATAGGAATGTAACTTTATCTGGAGGGTGGTGCCTGGTTTAAGGAAAAACACCCTTGGAAAAAATGAGTTTTTTGGTTATCATAAAGAGAGGGTCATGAAGTGTCAACAGGCCTCATGGCCAGAAGATGATGTAAAACCCCTAAGACCTTTTTTTATGTAAAGCACCTGATTTTGATAAAGGTCAGGACTGCTGACCCCCACGTGACTCTGTATTCATCCCTATGTGTAAAAAAGGTATATAAGCAAACCTGAAAATAAAGAAAATGGGATCAGTGTCTGGAAAGGCTGATTCCCCCCGTGTCATTCTTTCTTTCCTCTTCTGGCTGAATTTCCATCTGGGGAGTGGGTCCTCACCAAGCCTACTAATTATGCCTGGGCTTCTAAGATTGGAATGGGGAGGCCTCAGTGCCTCCTCTCCTTCGGGAGAACGGAAAGACGCCTGTGGCCTACGTAGGTGGTGATTGGTATTCCACATAAATCAAGTTATTCAGCCTTCTTTTCTCCATCTAAATTTTCCTACTATACTATTATTTCCTAATCTAATCTTATATTTCTAAAAGTGTTTTTCTTGCCGACTCCGTCTCCACCTTCAAATCACCCTGGATCCACTGGGGCTGGACCCCGGCACTTTACTATCCTGCCCAATGCTGCATTGAATTGACTTGGATTCATCCATGGCCAGACTTTAGAAAGTCTTGAATAATAGATTAAATAGTCTAAATGTTACTCTCTGTTTTTTCCCTACTATTCTGAATCCTGCTACTCATATTTATCTAGCACTTCACAGCTTTAACATAGATTACTCCATAGAAGCCTCACTTCTTGAATATTTCTCAGATATGTTGTAGAAGGATGACTCCATCCATGGTTTGCAAGAGATAACAAAAAAGAAAAGAACTAAAAATGAACCAACAAATAAAGCCTGGAGAAATAGCATACTAATAGGGACTTCCCTGAAAAAAAGTGAGTGGAGTGGAAATAGTGCTCTTAACACAAAGGTTGTCTGGCCATGGACAGTAAAGGCGGGAAATACCATGCCAATGGTTTAAGCACTGGTTGAGCTGACTACAGGACTGGAGGTACCATTAAATGAAAATTTTTAATTGTCCAGAAGATACCATTTAAGGATGCACAGCATAATTTTTAATTGTTGGCTCAAATGCGGAAGTCCAATTCTTGGACCAAATAAGGCCCATCTCTTATATTTGTAAATAAAGGTTTATGAGAATACAGCCACATCCATTGGTTTACAAATTGTCTGTGGCTTCTTTCCAGTTGCAATAGTAGTGTTCAGTAGTTGCCTAGAGCAACTCATGATCTCTATAAGATCACGTGATGCCCTTCTTCGTTATTATCCCTGCCCAAAAGTGAAAAGTGAAAGTGAAATTGCTCAGTCGTATCCAACTCTTTGCGACCCCATGGACTGTAGCCTACCAGGATCTTCTGTCCATGGGATTTTCCAGGCAAGATCACTAGAGTGGGTTGCCATTTCCTTCTCCAAGGGATCTTCCTGACCCAGGAATCAAACCTGGGTCTTCCTGCATTGTAGGCAGATGCTTTACTGTCTGAACCACCAGGGAAGTCCATCCCTGCCCAAAAGTCATGGTTAAATCAAAAGAATGGTTAGAAATACTATATTGGATCCCATGTATGTGTCCTTGAACTGTTTTTCAAAGTGTATAACTGTGTTTCTAAATGTTTGATTAATGAAGCAATGTTGTTGAACTTTGAAACTGAGACATACACTTTCAAAACAAATCCCATGACACATGAATTATGCATATATCAATCTAACCTAGGCAGGGTTCCAAGGTACCCACGTATAATTCAATCAATTTAGTTCATGACAACTCAAAAATATTTATTTAACACTATTCTTAGAGTTAACTGGGCAGTGATAACATGAGTGCAGACAAAAGCAATAGTTGGAGGGACATAAAAAAAGCCCTGGTTAAAGCTTCATGGAGATATTAAAGTGGCCAGAGCTAGGAATGCCATTAAACTGAGACCATTTTCCTTCTCCTAGCATATTCTCAGTGTCTTCCCTTCTTTCCTCTTTGACCTACCCCTAAGGTCACCTTTAAGTTGCCCTTCCTCCATTGAATGAGGTGATGTGAAAAAAGCACTTTCATTCTGATCCTTTTATCACTTCCTGAGTGATCATACTTGTCAAATTATTTTGCTTCCCTGACATTAGTTGTTTTTTGTGTTAAGTGTTGATAATTTCCTACAAATCGAGTGGCTAGAGGATGCTTGCTTTGCCTCCAGAGATCATTTTCAGGACTAAGATCTTCATTGCTAAAGCTCTAGCCTTATCTTGACATCTCACCTCTCTGGCTCCTTTGAAATGTTATAATCACATTAATATGTCACTGGTTGAATGTGTACCCCTGGAACATATGTGGGAGATGTGGTCTTATTTGGACTAGGAGTCTTTACAGATATAATGGAACGAAGCATCTCAGTAAGTGATCATTCTAAATCAGATCAGATTCAAAATCCAGTGATGGTGTCTGGATAAGGGGAAGAAAAAAAGAAGAGACACACAGGGAAGAAGGCCATGTGAAGACAGAAGCAGAGATTGGAGAATGCCTTATTAAGCCAATCAACTGTAAGGATTTCCCATAGCCATCAGAAGCTAGAGGCATGGAACGGATTCGTTCTCAGAGCCTCCATAAAGTAATCTATCTTGCCAATACCTTCATTTTTGAGTGCTGGCCTCCAGAATTTTAAAAAATAAATTTCTGATGTTTTAAGCTACCAAAATTGTGGAATTTGTTATGACAGTCCTAGGAAATTAATCCATCTTATTGAATAATTTCAGTTTTCTGATTCTCTATGCCACTCAACATGGACCATTGCTATCTGCTGCTTTATTTTGTCCTGCCTTATGGATTACTATAATATTTTGGAATTATTTGTTAATAAGTCCCAGACTTTGAGGAAACTTTATTTCCCCCAAGATCCTTTCTTTCATGTAAGTTCTGCATTTGCTAGAAAATAAATTTTTATAGTTAAAAATATATTTTGGAAAACACATCCCAAGCTCCTATTAGAAAGCTTCTATCTGCTGAACTGTTAGCTGTGGACCAAGATATAACTGTTTTAAAAATCCCATTCTAGTGTATTAAAAACACATACTTGCTTTTCAACAGATGCAATTAATGCTATCGGCTTTGATTCGGGACTCCAAAACCAAATGATTCATGTGTTCAGACATTCCCCCTACCGCCACTTGGAATTAGAGTCTTTGAATAAGGTGTTTCCTTTTCAAAAAAAGGCTGATGACTGACTTTGTTTTGGAATTTAAGATGCCCAGGGTTTATGGATGTTAAGTCATATTTATTAGCAAGTTTTCATCAATTATGTAATGGATTGCTGAATGTCACTCTTGTGCTTTATTCCCAAAGTAACTACATGCTTTATGCTTGGGAAAATATCATATAATTATAAAGTAATTCTATGTTCTAGTAGAATCCTTAGTAATTATGCTTAATACTGTAGCTCCAATAGTGATTACAATGAAAGCTCATTATAAAAGGCAGAAACAGTCACATATGTATTCTTAATTATATCTGCCACAATAGAAGTTAATGTTAATTGATGTGATTTATAGTTATTATGGTAACTCAATTAAAAGTATACACTAGCAGTGATAACCAACCTTCAAAAGAACAGAGTGTCAAATTAGTGTCAGAAAACTTAAAGGAGAGTCACCCTCAACCCAATTCTGTTTTGTTTTCTTTATTCAGAAAATGCTTCCTCTATTTCCTTCCTATGAGCTTACCCATCTTTATCTCCTTAACACCTTGGACTGTACTGGGCATTGGAAAATACTCCATGAATATATGGAGGGGCTTCCCTGATAGCTCAGTCGGTAAGGAATCTGCCTGCAATGAAGGAGACCCCAGTTCGATTCCTGGATCGAGAAGATTCTCTGGAGAAGAGACAGACTATCTACTCCAGTATTCTTGGGCTTCCCTGTGCTTAGCTTGTAAAGAATCCACCTGCAATGTAGGAGACCTGGGATCAATCCCTGGGCTGGGAAGATCCCCTGGAGAAGGGAAAGGCTACCCACTCCAGTATTCTGGCCTGGAGAATTCCATAGACTATAATCCATGGGGTCATAAAGAGTCAGACACAGTTGAACGACTTTCACTTTTGCTTCTTTCCATAAATATATACTAAATGGATAAATAAATAGCTTGTAATATTATTTTCATTCATCTAAAATTAAGTGACGAGATGCATCTAAAATTATTCACAAGTAGATGGTGAGATTCTAAGCTGATGTTCTTACTGTTTTAGGGTCATTGACCTTTTTGAGAACAGGATATAAAAGTGCCCTTCCTCAATAAAGTGCACAAAGTTTTGCAAACATTTCCAGGAAGTTCAGTGACCCCCTGAAGGTCATTCATGAAACTCAAGGTAAGAACAACAGCTCTGGAAGAGCATCATTTTGTGAACCATATTCAGTCACCAGGATCTGGGGCTAGGCACAATCCAGAAGAAATTGATGGTAGTTGGCTTTCCTAGATTTTCCTTTTACCACCATTAGACAAAGTATGTGGAAAGTTAAATCATCACTTTAGTCACAGTTTATTTTGCTTATTGATTTTTAAATTGTTCAGCATGAGAAATTATACAAACGCTATTCTTTTGTCAGGAGACAACAAACAGCATGCATTTTTCTTCCTATTTTTAAATTTAAACATTTTTAATTGTTGCAAAGTTGTGTTGGTTTCCACCATACAACAATGCAAATCAGCCATAATTATACATACATTCTGTCCCTTCTTAGCCTCCTTCCCCTGCTTCATCCCATCCCTACAGGTCATCACAGAGTGCCAGACTGAGCTCCCTGAAACACAAATAGATGACCTATTAAAAAGACAAGTGTGAGATGTGGAGTTTCTGGTTCACAGGAGATACTTGACCCTATTACTAAAAAATTGTTCATCACACCCTCCTAAATGCAGACACAGTGATATGGTCTAGTGGCAAGACTCATCCAAAATATTGGGTGTCCTAGAGTGCTCATGGTCTACACAGTCCTGAGTCAGAGCTTTGGTGGACCCAGGAAGGGCTAGACAGAAGCAACACCCTTGAAAAGGAAAAATAAGATGCCCAGAAAATACCACATAGCAGGATTAAAGCTGATAACCGTAAGTGCTACAGAGAATGCAGACAAAAGTCCTGTTGAAGGTGGGAGCAGTTGATCAACTTCAGAGTCAAGGTGGCAAAGACTTACTTTGTATTTCCCAATGTAGGAATATAATGTACTTTGTATGCTTCAGTGTAGACATAAGAGTGAATATGGGCAAAATTTAAATTATTATAAAGGTCCCACTAAGAGCTGAGCTACAAAAAAACTAAGGGAAAAAATACAAGAGCATAACCTATTGGTTTCAAGAGGCCTTAAAATCTTACATATTTTGAAATTTCCCTGAGTATCAAATTACCTGGGACCTCTGAGCATTTCTCATGATTTTTCCCCTGAGTCTTTGCAGAGGACCTGGGCATGGCTTAAACTCTAGTTTGGAGAGAGTTAACCTGGCACAGAACACACCTGTCATGTTATTCTTTGAATCAGTAGTGAATTTATGCCCAGTCCCCATTCCTCAGTGATACAGAACACTTCCTGCATCGTCCCTAATTTGCATAATCACTTGTCAAGATGAGTGATTTCTATCCACTTGTCAGTGTTGCTGTTTTTTAAAACATTACCTGAAAAAATTGGTTTAACATATTTTAACTGACATACTTTTCTATGCAACTGGATACCAGAAATAGATATATTCGAGAGTCATTTCTCCCTTCCCCAACTCCCCAAGTGAGTTCAGTGGTCATGAAATGAGCTGAATTTCCCTACAGAATTAAATTCATTACATTCTTGCCTCACAGTTATGGGTGATACCTGTATTATAGATAAGTCAACTCAAGCTCCTTCACCATACCAAGGCATTCTATGGTGAGAGGAAGAGAGATCTATTTCCATTGATTTCTTTGCAGCTTAAGACATTTCTTCATCCACAATAAAATATTTTGTAAAACCCTTTTGCCACAAAACATCAAGAAATTATAGAAGATAATTGCTTTAGCCAATTCTTTTAAAAAATTGTTGATGGTTATCTTTTGGCCCAGTGGTGAATTGTTAAGTTCAGCTTAAAAGTCAAATCCAAAGGTACTTTCTTGATATTTGACAAGGGGAGAGATTTATGAGTGACAGTCACAGAGTTATCAGAAATGGAATTGTAGACCTAGTCCAAATGCATTTCTCCTCTATTATTTTTATTCTCATGTTGGAAACCATAAGACTGTTTTGTCTCTGTTTTATTTTTAATTTCATGTTATGAAATGCTCAGATCAAATTCTCAAGGGCTTTCAAAATATATGCAAAATTGTTCAGATGTTAATTTTTTTTTTTTTAAACAGAGTATCTCCAGACAGGGGGAAAAATACTCAATAGAATTCCCTGCTCCTCCCCCAAGATAGAGTCAATGTCTTCCTCCAGTCATAGACTTTTCTTGTCCTGGACACAGGCATATTTAAAGGAATCCAGGAAAAAACAAACAAACAAACAAAAAAAAACAGTATTTCCTTCTGTCCCGAGAGTGGAAATCAGAATTTTGGATTCTGGTGGGTTGTGAATAGTCACACAGTATTTTCTACAACCAACCCAAGGAGTGACACTTGATTTCTAGGTGGATGAAAAAAATTTTCTGTCTGTTTTTAGGTTAAAGACTGTTGTCAAGTGGGACTTCCCTGATGGTCCAATGGTTGAGACTCCTTGCTTCCATAGCAGGTGGCCCAGGTTCTTTCCTTGGTTAGGGAACTAGATCCCACATGCCACAACTAAGAGTTTGCTTGCCACAGCTAAAGATTCCAAGTGCTGCAACTAAGAATTGCTTTGTTCTTAAAGCTGCTTAATATGTCATTAGATGAATGTACCATAAATAATATTTGCTCAGCACCTATTGATGGACCTTTGGGGTTTTTTGTTTGTTTGTTTGCTTGTTTGTTTCGGTAAAGCTGTTATTTTATTTTTTTTTAATTTTTATTTTTACTTTATTTTACTTTACATTACTGTACTGGTTTTGCCATACATTGACATGAATCTGTCTCGGATGTACATGAGTTCCCAGTCCTGAACTCCTCCCCCCGCCACCTCCCACCCCATATCAACTCTCTGGATCTTCCCCGTGCACCAGTCCCAAGCATCCTGTATCCTGTATTGAACATAGACTGGCGATTTGTTTCTTACATGATAGTATATATGTTTCAGTGCCATTCTCCCAAATCATCCCACCCTCTCCCTCTCCCTCAGAGTCCAAAATTCCATTCTATATATCTGTGTCTCTTTTGCTGTCTCGCATACAGGGTTATCATTACCATGTTTCTAAATTCCATATATATGTGTTAGTATACTGTATTGGTGTTTTTCTTTCTGGCTTACTTCACTCTGTATAATCGGCTCCACACACCTATGGACACCTTATCTCGACAAAGGAGGTAAGAATATACAATGGAGTAAAGACAATCTCTTTAACAAGTGGTGCTGGGAAAATTTGTCAACCACTTATAAAAGAATGAAACTAGATCACTTTCTAACACCACACACAAAAATAAACTCAAAATGGATTAAAGACCTAAACGTAAGACCAGAAACTATAAAACTCCTAGAGGAGAACATAGGCAAAACAGTCTCCGACATAAATCACAGCAGGATCCTCTATGATCCACCTCCCAGAATACTGGAAATAAAAGCAAAAATAAACAAATGGGATCTGATTAAAATTAAAAGCTTCTGCACAACAAAGGAAACTATAAGCAAGGTGAAAAGACAGCCTTCTGAATGGGAGAAAATAATAGCAAATGAAGCAACTGACAAACAACTAATCTCAAAAATATACAAGCAAATTATGCAGTTCAATTCCAGAAAAATAAACGACCCAATCAAAAAATGGGCCAAAGAACTAAATAGACATTTCTCCAAAGAAGACATCCGGATGGCTAACAAACACATGAAAAGATGCTCAACATCATTCATTATCAGAGAAATGCAAATCAAGACCACAATGAGGTACCATTTCACACCAGTCAGAATGGCTGCGATCCAAAAGTCTGCAAGCAATAAATGCTGGAGAGGGTGTGGAGAAAAGGGAACCCTCTTACACTGTTGGTGGGAATGCAAACTAGTACAGCCTTTGGGGTTTTTTAAAGCTATTTGCTATTTTAAAATACCGAGGATTAATAGATAAATTTGGCTTAAGTCATTTCTTACATACATATTTGTAACTTGGATTATCATAGTGAAATTTCTGGGACAGTGAGGGTATTCACTTGTAATTCTGATAGATCAATATTAATAAATTATCCTCTATAGAGTTATGGCATCACTGATGAAATGGACACAAACTTGGGCAAACTTTGGGAGATGGTGAGGGACAGAGAAGCCTGGCATGCTATAGTCCACAGGGTCTCAAGAGTCAGACACGACTGAGCAACTGAACAACAAGAGTTATACCAATTTGCATACATAAAATGCCTGCCTCCACACAGCATTACCAAAGAGTTCACTGTCAAACTTTTAGACTTTTTTTATTCTGGTGATTAAAAATGTGACAATATGGATGTTTTTAATGTGCATCTTTCTTTTCATGAGTGAAGTTAACATCTCTATATATTTAGGAGATATTTTGTGTTTAAGTTTTGATTAACTTTCCTTTCCCCCTATTCCTAATGGATATGAGAACATTCTTTTAATTTTTAGGAATCCTTAAAGGAAGAAATATTAATTCTTTGTTGCTCAAATGAGTTACATATATCTTTTCTGATATATATATATATATATATCTCACTTGTCTTCTTAAAAATTAATTAATTTATTTTAATTGGAGGCTAATTACTTTACAATATTGTGGTGATTTTTGCCATACATTGACATGATTCAGCCATGGGTGTACATGTGCCCCCCATCCCAAATCCCCCTCTCACCTCCTTCCCCATCCCATCCCTCTGGGTTGCTCCAGTGCACTGGCTTTGAGTGCCCTGTTTCATATATTGAACTTGGGCTGGTCATCTATTTCACCTACGGTAATATACATGTTTCAATGCTATCCCCTCAAATCATCCCACTCAACTTCTCCCACAGAATCCAAAAGTCTATTCTTTATATCTGTGTTGCTTTTGCTGTCTTGCATATAGGGTCATTGTTACCATCTTTCTAAATTCCATATATATGTATTAATGTACTGTATTGGTGTTTTTCTTTCTGACTGACTTCACACTATATAATAGGCTTCAGTTTCATCCACCTTACTAGAACTGATTCAAATGTGTTCTTTTTAATAGCTGAGTAGTATTCCATTGTATATACATACCACAACTTTCTTATCCATTCATCTGTCGATGGACATCTAGGTTGCTTCCATGTCCTGGCTATTGTAAACAGTATTGTGATGAACATTGAGCTATACATGTCTCTTTCAATTCTGGTTTCCTCGGTGTGTATGCCCAGCAGTGGGATTACTGGGTTGTATGGCAGTTCTATTTCCAGTTTTTTAAGGAATCTCCACACTGTTCTTCATAGTGGCTGTACTAGTTTGCATTCCCACCAACAGTGTAAGAGGGTTCCCTTTTCTCCACACTCTCTCCAGCATTTATTGTTTGAAGACTTTTTGATAAGCAGCCATTCTCATCAGCATGAGATGGTACCTCATTGTGGTTTTGATTTGCATTTCTCTGATGATGAGTGACGTGGAACATCTTTTCATGTGTTTGTTAGCCATCTGTGTGTCTTCTTTGGAGAAATGTCTATATAGTTCTTTGGCCCATTTATTGACTGGATTATTTATTTTTTTGGTATTGAGCTGCATGAGCTGCTTGTATATTTTTGAGATTAATTCTTTGTCATTTGCCTAATTTGCTATTATTTTCTCCCATTGTGAAGGCTGTCTTTTCACCTTGCTTGTAGTTTCCTTCGCTGTGCAAAAGTTTTTAAGTTTAATTAGGTCCCATTTGTTTATCTTTGCTTTTATTTCCATTACTCTGGGAGGTGGGTCATAGAGGATCTTGCTGTGATTTATGTCAAATAGTGTTTGCCTATGTTCTCCTCTAGGAGTTTTATAGTTTCTGGTCTTATATTTAGATCTTTAATCCATATTGAGTTTATTTTTTTGTATGGTGTTAGAAAGTGTTCTGGTGTCTTTCTTTTACAGGTGGTTGACCAGTTTTCCCAGCACCACTTGTTAAAGAGATTGTCTTTTCTCCATTGTATATTTTTGCCTCCTTTTCAAAGATAAGGTGTCCATAGATGCATGGATTTATTTCTGGGCTTTCTATTTTGTTTCACTGATCTATAGTTCTCTCTTTGTGTCACTTGTCTTTTAATTTTGTTCTTCTCTTTTCTTCTAAATAATTAATCCTTTAATTTAGAATAGTTTTAGATTTACACAAAAATTGTAAAGATAGAATTCCCATATACCTGACCCCCAGTTTCCTAGATTAATAACATTTTTATTAGTATGCCACATTTGTCACAATTAATCAGCTGATATTAATAAAATATTGTCAACTGAAGTTCATGATTTGTGCTAATTTCCTTTATTTGTCAAAGCTTTTTCTTGGAGGTGAAATTCATATAACCATAAAATTAACCATTTTAAAGTACACAGTCTTGGAGAGGGAAATGGCAACCCACTTCAGTATATTTGCCAGGAGAATTCCATGAACAGAGGAGCTTGTCCACAGGGTTGCAGAGTCAGACATGACCAAGTGACTATCTCTTTCACTTTCAAAGTGTACAATTTAGTGTCATTTAATAAACTCACATGAGTTTGGGTGAACTCTGGGAGTTGGTGATAGACAGGGATGCCTGGCGTGCTGCAATTCACGGGGTCACAAAGAGTCGGACATGACTGAGAGACTGGATTGAACTGAACTGAATAAATTCAGTGTTGTGCACCTCTGTTTAGCTCCAATACGTTTTTATCAAACATCCCCCAAGATTTCCTATTATTCAGTCATTGCCCATTCCCCTGACTTTCTGACTTCTTCTTGTCATTTTGTCTTTATGTCCTATCTGACTCTTTTGCAACCCCATGAACTGTAGACCTCCAGATCCTCTCTCTCCATGGGATTTCCCGAGCAAGAACACTAGAGTGGACTGCCATTTTCTTCCCCAGGGGATCGTCCCAACCCAAGGACTGAATTCATGTCTCCTGCATTGCTGGTAGGTTCTTTACCACTGAGCCATCTTCCAACTTCTGGCCTTTGGTCTCTATAAATGTACTTATTCTAGGCACTTTATATATATGAAATCCTATAAAATGTGAGTTCTATGTCTGGATTCTTTCAGTTATCATGTTTTGGGAATACATCCATGTTGTAGCATGTCTCTGTACTTCATTCTTTTTAATAGCTGATTAATATTCTATCATATATATATATATATATATACCACATTTGTTATCCAATATTCACTGATGGACTTTTGGGTTGGATCATATGGTAACTGTATGTTTAAGTTTTTGAGGAACTGCCAAACTGCTTCCCTCTGTGGCTGCTAACCTACTTCCCACTTTACATTCCTATCAGAAATGCATGAAAGTTTCAATTTCTCTATTTCCTCACCAGCACTTATTTTTCTTTTGGGTTTTGTTTTGATTTTTATAATCATTCTAGTGGATTTAGAATGATATCACATTGTAATGTTGATTTGCATTTTACTAATGACTTTTTTAATTTAACATTTTATTAATGGAGGACTTTTTCATTGATTATCTGTTATTAGTATTCTTTAATTTTAGAAATGTATACTCAAGTCTCTGCCCACTATTTAGTTGGACTTTTTGTACCTGTGTTGTTGAGCTGTGAGATTTTCTTTTACATGTTCCAGATACTAAACCTTTATTATATGTGATTTGCAAACATTTTCTCTCATTCTGTAACTTGTCTTTTCATTTTCTTAGAATGCTTTAGGTATACTTTGAACACCAAACCTCAAAACATCAAGGATTTTCCCCTATATTTTCTTTGAGGAGTTTTATAGTTTTAGTCTTTATATTTTGGCCACTGGTCCATTTCATAGAGATGTGAGTGAGTTGTGTGTGTGTGTTAGTTGCACAGTCACATCTGATTCTTGCAACCCCGTGGACGGTAGCCCACCAGGCTCCTTTGTCCATGAAATTCTCCAGGCAAGAATACTGGAGTGGGTTGCCATTCCTTCTCCAGAGGATCTTCCTGACCCAGGGATCAAACCTGTGTCTCCTGTATTGCAGGCAGATGCTTTACTGTCCACGCTACTAGATCCAGTTTTATTATTTTGCATATAGATACTCAGTTGATCCAGTACCATTTGTTGAAGAGACTATTCCTCTCCTGTTGAATGATCAGCTCTTGTCAAAAATGAATTGGCCACAGACGCTAGGATTTATTTCTGGAGTCTCAATTCTCTTTCATTGGTCTATATAACTGTTATTATGTCAGTACCAGACTGTTTTGATTACTGTAGCTGTACAATAAGTTTTGAAATTCAGAAGTATGAGTCCTCCAACTTAGATCTTCTTTTTCAATATTGTTTTGACTATTCAAGGCCCCTCATAATTACACATCAATTTAGGATAATTTTTTCCATTTTACAAAAAGGGCCATCGGAATTTTGGTAGGGATTCTATTGAATCTGTTGATTGCTTAGAGGAATATTGATGGCTCAAAAATACTAAGTTTTTCAATCCATAAATACATTTTCCCATTTATTTAAGTTATCTTTTATTTTTTTTACATCAGTATTTTCTGGTTTTAGTGTACAAATTTTCCACTTACTTGGTTAAATTTGTTCCTAGGTATTCTATTCCTTTTTTTTTTTTTTTGCCCTAAATACATTTTTTCTTATGTTTGTGTAACCAAAACTATCAATATCTTTTAAAGTTTTAGATTTTAAGTGATAGAAATATTAGAAATATCTTTTGTACTTTAAGATTATAAAGAAAATTCCCCTTGTTTCTTTATAGAACATTTATGGTTTCCCTGGTGAATCAGATGGTAAAGAATCTGCCTGCAATGCATGAGACCCAGGTTCAATCCCTGGGTTGGGAAGATCCCCTGGAGAAGGGAATGGTGATACACTCCAGTATCTTTGCTTGGAAAATTGCATGGACAGAGGGCTTAGCGCGCTACAGTCCATGAGGTCTCAAACAGTCAGACACAACTGAGCCACTAAGCACACACACACATATTCTTTCCCTCAGGGGCTTTCCTGGTGGTTCAGTGGTAAAGAATTCACCTGTCGTGATGTGGGTTTCAGACTTGGTCCGGCAGATTCCCTGGAGAAGGAAATGGTTACCCGCTCCAGTATTCTTGCCTGGAGGATTCCATGGACAGAGGAGCCTAGAGGGCCACAGTCCATGGGGTCTCAAAGAGTCAGACAGGAGCCATTAACACTTTCATGACTTCATTATTATCATTTAAATATTCAATCCCTTTTGAATTTATTCTGATGTAAAGTGTGAGGTTTGGTCCAAGTTACCTCTCTCGTTTGACTTTTCTATTGCTCTAACAATTATTATATGTATAGACTTTTTTCCTCACTGGTTTAGGATTCCACCT
The DNA here is from genome assembly GCA_006408695.1 of Aepyceros melampus. Classification (NCBI taxonomy): domain Eukaryota; kingdom Metazoa; phylum Chordata; class Mammalia; order Artiodactyla; family Bovidae; genus Aepyceros; species Aepyceros melampus. The sequence goes on along the minus strand of SJXQ01007332.1, from coordinate 183,326 downwards.
TTAATGATATATTAAATTCTATATATATTTGGATTTTTTTACTGAACTTTCTATTTGATTGACTGGTTTCTCTGTCTAACCATACCCCACTATCACACTATTTTGATTGAGTTGGTTTGCTATTTTTGAATCTGCTTAACATCTGGATGGGAGAAGGCAATGGCACCCCACTCCAGTACTCTTGCCTGGAAAATCCCATGGACGGAGGATCCTGGTGGGCTGCAGTCCATGGGATCGTGAAGAGTCGGACAGGACTGAGTGACTTCACTTTCACTTTTCGCTCTCATGCTTTGGAGAAGGAAATGGCAACCCACTCCAGTGTTCTTGCCTGGAGAATCCCAGGGACGGGGGAGCCTGGTGGGCTGCCGTCTATGGGGTCGCACAGAGTCGGACACAACAGGCGACTTAGCAGCAACAACATCTGAATAGGTCTAGTCTGCCCTCTCAGTTCTTCTTTTCCACAGTTTTCACTGCTATTTTTATTGGTTCTTTTTTTGCATGAACTTTAGAGTCAGCTTGTTAGGTTAAAAGTAAACTTTTTTTCATTTTTATTGAGATTAAATCAAATTTTGAAATTAATTAGAGAAAATTTACATCTTTATGACATTAAGTCCTTCTACTCAGTATAAGAATATACTATGCCTAAGTCTTCTACCAAGGATTCTAAAAATACTTAAAATGTATTTTCATTTAGGATTGTCTCATTTATCATTACATGTATTCCTTGGTATTTTAGCTAATTCATTAGTCTTATAAGTGGGGCATTTTTTTTCATTATATTTTCTAACAGGTTTTTGTTTGAAATAAGTCTAATTCATGAGAATTGCATGAAAGAATTCTCATTAACTCTGCAAGAGAGGATTGATAAATAATTTCTAACTCCTCCAGCTTTGCCCACAAAGCCCTATTTTAAATTATACATAGTGCTGGTATAAAATTTATCTTTTATTATAATTATAATTTATACTCTGGATTTGTAATCAGCAAGGTTTAAAAATTATAAATGGATGACACTGAAGTAATAACTTTCTATACTATTTCAATATTGTATATTATTTAACTTTATCATTAATATATGTATCTAATTTGCCTACATAGGGACATATCTATGTGTATACATATATACATGTATGCTCCTACATGTAAAAATCTACACATATATTTCTAGAGTGAAAATTTCTTTGAATTAATGCTTCTTTAGTTTTTACTGATAGATATATAATATCACTTCAAATTTATATTTATAGTTCAAGGACTGTTTTGGAAATAACTTTGAAGTTTGAAACATGAGGACTTTGCTCAGCTATATATTTCCAATTGTCTTTTATTTCTGCATCAACTAACAGTGTAAACTAGATATATCCTGACTTTCAAAGAAATAGCTGATTTGTGTCATTCCTTCCTGCAGTCTTCATGACTAATTTGCTTTATTCTCTTCCTGATGTCAGATTCACTTTGGATTCTTCCCAAAGCAAAGAAAAGACTTTTCTAAACAATGAGGAAATAAGCAAACTAGTTGTTAGCATTTATATTTCAAAACAGATATGTCTGCCACTTGGCCTTATATCATATACAAAATTTGGAACTTAGGAGCTGAGCATGCCTTACAACAAAGATAACTTTAATTAATTAATATGTTTGTTTATTTATTTGCATTTACCAAACCAGCTCAAGACTGTAAAGTATAACTTTATATATATTTTTTTTTTCTTGGAATATAATATAAGCAGAATATAATTTTAAAAATTAAACATAACCATGTGTAACACAAATAGGCATGAAATAAATGTTTGGCAGAAAAGTGAATAAATGAATTAAGGATTCAGTAAAATGATGCATTTTCAAAGCCCATTTTCAATATCTTAATTTGGCTTTCTCAGCAAAAGCCAGAACTTGTCTCTACTTCTGCTAATAAAATCTGGAGGACAGGAGCTTTGTCACTAATGCCTTTAGGGTTTCTGCATATTACCCTCTCCCCTCTTCTGCTTGTCAGTTGTGATGGATAATACTCCCATTTGGTCATGCTCTCTTTGATGTGATATATTCCAAAATATCCAGGGAGAGGTTCTCAAATTCCAGAGAAGCTGAAAGAAACAATCAAATGCAGGAACATTTGGAACGTGGGTTAGACCAGACTGTTGATGGTCAAAGATAGTATTATACTTTCGCTGACTGCAGGAATATGGTCTGGTCTTAGATTGCCAAGTACATAGTAAACTTCAAGCTTGCCATCCATAAAACAATATGAGGGGAATATAGGTCAGGCCTGTTAGTCAAGAGGAATATCATAAATGCCTGCATTACATTTAATCTCGGAGGAATCAAAGAACAGGACAGTCACGGAATTTGTTTCTCAAAAGTCCAGATCTAATCCAGAAAACTTTGACTTAAAACATGAATCAACAAGAGAGCTATAGAAAAAGTATATAAAATTCAAAAGGCATTCTACCAACCCATCGTTACTCAGATAAAGAAATAACCTTACTTAGACATTGAAAAGTAAACACAGCAGGCACTAGTTTTCATGGCATAGTGAAAACTGAATGCCTGAGAGACTTAAGATTCAAGATTTCTATTTGTCTTCTGGAAACAGTCAGAATCCCTCCAAGGTCAGGGTATTAACAACATCTGTGGCATGCTTACTGTCCACTTGGCACTGCACCAAACATGGGACATACATCATCTCATTTAACCTCAAACAACTATATGAAATATTTCCTCTAATTACCCTTATAAATAAAGAAATAGTAAGACTCAGAACCTTGGACACCAATAAATGGTTAATCTGGGATTTGAACCTCAACCCTCTGCTCTAGAATCCAAACTCTTTAGTCACTATGCTTTTATAATAATTGGAATGAAGTTGAAGACTTTTAAGTAAGATGAACAAAGAGGCAGATAAGGGAACTGTTCCTTGCGTGTAACTCGTTTTTCTTCTTTTTTCTCACACTCAGCTGAAACTCTTAACATCTTTGGCACCTCCTGCCCCATTCAAAGAGCCTTAAGGCAAAATGCAAGGAAACCATATCATTACAACCTGTAGACCCTATAGGGGTCTTGCAGGCTTGCTGTAAGCATGCACACAATGGTGAGCTCTGAGAGACTGATCGGCTTCCCTGGGGCAGCTAGAAGGACGTTGCATGCCAGGGCCTGGAGGTCAAAAAGGCTGTCCCAGCAAAGCAGAGATGACTGATGGCCTGAGTGCAGAAGGGGCCCTGGAATGCTCTTTTATCTTAAGTCACTGTGCTCCCCCAGTCCCCAGCCCTCCATTCCCTCCATACCACATTTCCCATCCTTCATGCCTACAGATTTACTCTTCTTCCTGGCTTTGATTAGCTTGCCCCACCGCCAACCTCCACCCTGCTTTCCTGTCCTCCCCAAGAGCCTGGAGCACTCCTGACATGCGGGAAGCACTCCATCATCATGATGGGACGTGTCAGGTGCACAAGATCGATGCAAATTTCATGGCACCACTGCCTCCCTCAGCCAAGTTTTACGAGACTAAGAAAACTTGGAACCTTGTTCTGTGGGGCCATTTGGTTGGCACGAAGCAGAACAGACTTTATCCAATACAGTCTGTTGGCATCCCTGGTGCCAGCTTTATACAGAGAGGTGGAGATGGCTCTGGCTATGGAGTCTGCTGGTAGCCAGCTGGGGGCCTCTCAAGTGATGGAAAAGTGATGGCCTGGATCCTGGGAGAGAGCCTTCCAGCTAAGCGCTCCCAGTGGTATCTTCAGGATCCTACTTCAGGCTGGAGAGGCAAGCCTCAAAGAGACTGGACTCGTACTGAGATGGAGAATTGGTACTATTCCTAGCCAGTCCTCCCCAGCGTCCACCATGCTAATAACACCTGGCATCCATAGCATAACTGGAGCTGGATGAGAAACAAAGTCTGTTTTGTTATTTGTTTTCATTTAAGTTTGTGATTTTCTATTACAGAGTCTGTAGCTTTCTATTTTAGAGGATGTTGCTCCATCTGCCTCCAAATCTATTATCCTGAGGGGATGTCCACCTGGGAGGAAAAGTTTGACACAAGCTGGGACATACTGGTAGAAAAACAAATTCTGGAGCCCAACTGCCTGAATCTGAATCCAACCTTCTTCCTTTGGGTGAAGGAAATGGCCACCCACTCCAGTATTCTTGCCTGGAGAATTTCATGGACAGAAGAGCCTGTTGGGCTACAGTCCATGGGGTCATAAAAAGTCAGACACAACTGAATGATTAACACTTCTTCCTTTATCAGCTCTGTAGGACTCAGGGAAATTTTTAAAATGGCTCATTGCATCTCAATTCTCTCTCTTTGTAAAGGAAGCATAAGAGTAATAGCACTGCCCTCATAATGTATTTGGCAGATTAAGGTAATAAAATACAAAAATATAAAGCATGTAGAACAGAGTCTGGCCAACAGTAACTTCTCAGTGAAATTTGGCTACTATTACTTTGGCAAATGCACTTTCCCATTTCGTGTATAGTTTGTTTTCCAGTCTATGAAAGTCAATCTGAAGACCTGTGATCATGATGAAAAATTTCACAATGGGTCTCCAGTGTTGTCTGAAGATTTGACTTGACTATGAGATAGTACACTGAGGAACTTAGCTCCAGATGCTAAACTCTTAAATGGCAGGACTGAAAAGAGGGAAAGAAATGTGAATAGCTATGTCATCATTTTTGGGAAATTACACCAACCTGTCATCTATTCACAGGCAGAGTCAACCTATGATTGAATATTAAGGAAATAATCATCTTTTCTGACCCCCAGAACATATCAAGTCTTTGAAAATGGAGTGAAATTCTTTGTGGAGAAAACTCTAGATCTTAAGTATCTTGGCAATTAACTGCAAATGAGGAAATTGAGGCCCAAATGACTGTAATCTATGGTGTCCCAGCTTGACAAAAGCAGAGTCAAGATTAAATCCCAAACTCCGGACTTTTAATCAATACTTCTGTATGCTTCTATGATCTAGTGGCTGGCAAGGCAGCCCTTGTGATACTGTCTAATGTCTTCTAGTGAGCTGTGAATTGATGTTCTTTGCCTCATCAAAATTCCCTTCAGAATACTCTTCTCTTGATGCTGTCTCTGGGCAGAACTGGGCCAGTAATTAGAAGGTAAACTGAGGGTGCCAATTAAAATCTATATGTGAGACACTAAGCTATGGAGGACCATTACTGTCAAATACCTTATAACCTAGTTGGCCACACCCCATGAGAAAGCCAGAAGACAATACAAGGTGGGAAGGGGCAACATGTGATACCTTATCACAAGTGGGAGTCAGGAGGCTGTGTGAACAGATTGAACCTATGTACAATCTTCTAAGTATTTCAATATAATCTATGGATTAATGCCTTAACAGTGTATATACACTTAATTAATATGAACTCATAATTTTTCACTATATATTTTGAAAAGAATCATCAAAAAGGCTCTTACTAGCAGATACAAACTATTAAATATAGGATAAATAAACAACAAGGTCCTACTGTATAGCAGAGAGAACTATTTCAATATCCTGTGGTAAACCATAATGGAAAAGAATACAAAAAAGAATACAAATTATACATATAAGTGTGTGTATGTATAACTGAGTCACTTAGCTATACAGAAGAAATTAAAATAATACTATAAATCAACTATACCACAATAAATGTTTTTAAAAAGCTCTTATACTCCTTAGAACAAAGATTGTTTAAATTTGTGACAATAATATTAATAGTAATAACCATTGGTTGAAAACTGACAGTGTGCCAGACGCATTGGTAAGAACTATAAGTTAACAGATGATTCATTGTGTTCCAAAAGTTCTGAGACAGCCTTGTCTTTCAGGAGTTTTCGAGTTCCACTCAGGGAGGTCTCCTGTTTAGCCTTGCTGAACTTCCAGCTGAGGAGGGGGCTTGCCTCAGGAGTCCCAAGTGAGTGATACAAAGCACAATTCATAAGCTTGTCCTACAACTTCCTGAGGAAAGAGCCTTCCAAAACTCACACACCAAATAAAATAGTTAAGGGGAAAATGAGAAAAAGAAAGGTTTTTTTTTTTTTAATCAATTATACTTTAAAATTATTTTCTTCACAGGATTTATTAGAACAAGAAGAAAACCCCCTAAAGTTCTGAAGAAATATTAACATAACATGCCTGTAACTCATGCTGTGTTTAATGAGAGGTGCTGTTTTTCCTGCCATGGGGGCCGTAGCCCAGTGAGTGATGGCTCTGAAAAGGGTCACATACATATTCATCAAATTCGACGTGCACATGTAAACTGGTTTTAATAGGCCATGACAGCAGAAGTTGTGTCGGGCAAATAGCTGCACATGTGCTTCTTCCCACAACTGGCATATTTAGCTATTAACAGTCTGGTACCCATGGATGAAATATTAGCTTGTTAACTTAAGACCATCACTTGTTGTTGATTCTCAGTGGAAACCAAGGGAAGGAGTCCTCTCGGATACTTTCTGAGGGATGAAGCTTGAACTTCAGCATGCTTATTTTACATTAATGATGCCATGAATACCGTGGTGCTCTCTGAACCCAGAGACCAGAAGATGCAAACAAAATATCTTGACTGAAACTGATAACACACTGAGCCTAAAATGCAAATGGGTCCTCTTCCATCACTATCACAGAGGGTATGGAGTTGAAAACTTGTTCTTAATCTATTTCAATGCAAGATTCATTTTATTCAAATACCAACCTGTTTGAAGTCTGCTGAAGCTTACATTCCAGGTTAAGCAGACAGGACAGGTTAACCATACATGGTTAAGCAGGTATTACTAGCAAATACATATGAGCCCTTCTAAGACTTTCTGCTTGGTTATCTGATGAATATATTCTCAAACTCACAGTGAATTAAATGATTATAGAGCAACTGAAATCACAATCGATCCATGAGAAAAGGTCCTTCAGTAACAGATTAAAACATTTTGCCTTGTAGGGGCTTCCATATAAAATTAGGACCCCAAGCTCATTAAGACATTCATGCCCTGAGTTGGAGCTGATAAATTGTCTTATTGTAACCATGTGGAGGCCTCTGGCCACCTCGGCCATCAACCTCTGGATACTTACATTTGGTTAAACACAAGTATCTTTAATGACCCATGGACGTTTGGCCTTGTCTGTCAGTCAAGTTTCTTGAATTGAATTGGTGTTTTGTTCTATCTTTTGTAAGACAAACAGCTGTGGATTTGAATTGCCTAAAGATTTGTTCTAACCAAAGTGATTTGGGACGTGATTGTCTTTAAGCAACATGTGGGGAAGGGGTTTTCTAGCAAAACTCATCTATCATCCTTACTCAATCAGATTATTATTGCCCTCTTCCTTCTCACCCCCATCTTTTCCTGTGTCTTCTCCAAATCAATGATTGATCTCTGGAAAACAAATTCCTGCCCTTTATTACCAAAAGAGTCCCCAGATCTTTACAAACTTAAAATAAAATCAACTTTAGCTGCCAAAATGTCACCAAAATAGTAAAATACTTTATTCTTTAATAAAACTACACTATATGGGAAGAAAATATCCAAGAGCAATTAGTTGAACAAACTCACAGCTATTTGGCTCTTCCTCATGAATAGATTTTCCTGAGCAGAAGGAAGTATTAAGCGCTATGCATTTCTCTTCACTTCATCATAATGGGTTACAGGTAAAGAGTATACTGGACTCAAACCTGAGTTTTGTAGAGCCAAAAATTTTCTGAAAAAAGTCAAAAGTATCAGGTATTCTCCTTTGCAATGAAGACATGTCAAATTATTCTTAGCTTTTCAAAAGGAATGTATTTGTCTTCATTCTCAGACTTGGTATCCTGGGATGAGATCATTTAAGAGAAAATATGATTAACATCGGCCAGCTCTTCATTGTAATATATTAGTGGGCTCAAAACAATTTATCCAAATGCTCCATTTCAATATAGTGATTTTAATGCCCTGCGCCCCATAGAGTTGGGAGTTCTACGGTTACATTCTTAGACTGTGTTCTGAGACAGTCTCAGTTGAAAAGATTGTTGTCATGCATACAGGTGATGGAACGTGTGTTCGTTATTTTTCCAGCTCTGGCTTAGGCCCATTAGACCACTGTTGCCAAAAATTGCAAGGCACAATTTGCTTGATTTCTGCTTTCTTGGGGAAAAAAAAAAAAGACAATAGACCTCCATTCCAAATTATTATAATTACATTTCAGTGCAATTGAGAATCTCATCCCTAGAAAGTAAAGCTATTTTCATTAACCAGTGAACTGGGGGAAGCCTGGCGTGCTTCAGTCCATGGGCCACAAAGAGTAGGACATGACTGAACGACTGAATTGAACTAAACTGAGATAGGATGTGGACAGCCAGCTTTCCTTTGGCATCGTTGCCCATCTGAGAGTCAGAGATGACTGGTATACTTGGCTGATTCTGAAAAATGCCATCTGGTATAGATTTCCTTTCAACTCATTGGGAGGAATTCAGGCTCAGGGGCAATAATTGAAAGCCATTGTCTTTGGGGTGGTAGTTTATTTAGCTTGCTTTTTCTAGTTAGCTTCTGGAAGCCAGGCTGTCTGAACTAACACACATCTATTTATTCTACCTGTATTCACACTCCTAACAAATGCCCCTTCAGCTGAGAGTGCACGTCCATAAATAATGTGCGGTTTGCATTTATTCTGCTCCAAAGTGCTGTAAACATCAAGGCCTACTTATCAGAGGAGTATGGCTGGTAACAGAGGGTCATTGAGAACTAGAGGCAAATGAATTGAGGTAAGCAGAATGAATGGCATGGCTGGTCCTAACTGAAGCTGGGTCTGAATTGAGGCCACTCAAAGGAGATCACATATGACTTTAATCCACTCTCTGCCCAGCTTTCTCGGGGGATAAATCTGTCTCCAGTTTTTATTTACATATTATCATTTTACCGTATGTCACTGTCATAGTTTCAGACTTGAGTAAATCCACATTTAAATAGCGATTTGTCTCCTTTTGATAGTAAATATTCTCCTAAGTGGTGGTTAGGATTAAAGGGAATTTGTTGACAATAGGTAAAGGGGGCTATTTAGGATCAAATGAAATTATACACACAGCCAAGACAGCCTTCCCTGGGAAGCTCAGTCCAGCAGGTGCCGGGCTGTCCCACAAATTCCCCCTTTGAAAGTACAGTGATAATTCCCTGAAAGGAGCACAGGTAGGGAGGAGTGGAGAAACACCTACAAATATTCTCAGCTCTCCAGACACCCCCAGGAGCGGGGCAAATCCTGCCTGGAACAGCCCTCAAGATGCCACCACTTAAAGGTTACCAAAGAGTGCTTTTCAGGTGACATTTAAACCTTTAATAGCTACCAGCCAGTTTGGGCAGGAATAATTTTCCCTCACAGAGACCCAAGGCTGGGCACTGCTCTGTTACCTGTCTACAGGAGATGGGAGGGTGTGGATGAAACCCAAGTAGGGCGATTTCAGAGCAGGGGGTGGAGCCCGCCAGTGTCTACAGGCCTAGCCCTCCCGCCCTAATTGCACCAAAGGCCAAAAAAAACTTCAGCTTGCACGTTAGGCCCTTGCTGAGATTAGTAATTATCATATCAGTTTCCCCCAAACAGGGCTGACAGAATGGCTGGGGGAGCAGAGGTGACGCAAAGTTTAGTAAGTCTCGGGGAAAGTTTACTGGCTCCTGCTGTGCCCTGGCTCACAAATTTGGCCTTTCTACTCCCCAGCACTGGCCACAAACAGTAGGAATCCTTTTCAATCACTATTAGCAACACTTCATTTCTGTCATACTTGACCCCTGGCAAACTGCAAGTCGGTGAAGAACATTCTTTCCAGAAAGGACCAGACATCGTTCAGCGAGAGACTATTTCCTGTGGGACATGGAGCTGATGTGCTTCCGTTGTCTCCCCCGGAGCTCCCCAGTCCATCAGAATGAATCTTCCTCCAGCACAGCAGTGCTTGGGGGAGGGCCTTTCCCGGGAAGCAGGGAGTGAGCTAGAGGCTGACTCCGGACTCACTGCTGGTCATCCGGCATCCTTGCTCTGAGGCGGGTTCTGTGGCCTAGCCTGTCTGTCCAAGCATCATATGCTGTAGCTTTTCTTTCTTTCTTTTTTTTTTTTTAATTGAAGTACAGTTGATTTACAATGTTGCATTAGCTTCAGGTGTAGAGCAAGAATCTGGAGAAGAATATATATATATTTTTTATTTTCCATTATAGGCATATATAAGATATTGTGCACAGTTCCCCATGCTATACAGTAGGTCCTTGCTGAGTATCTATTTTACATATTAGTACCTGCAGTGTAGGAGACTCAGGTTCGATCTCTGGGTCAGGAAGATCCCCTAGAGAAGGGCATGGCTACCCACTCCAGTATTCTTGCCTGGAGCATTCCATGGACAGAGGAGCCTGGCAGGCTGCAGTCCATGGGATCTCAAAGAGACACAACTGACATACAAACAAAAACACAAGTGTGTATCTATTAATCCCAAACTCCTAATTTATCCTTCCTCTCCCTTTCCCTTATGGTAACTATAAGTTTGTTTTTATGTCTCTGAGTCTACTTTGGTTTTTTATATACATTCACTTGTATCATTTTTTTTAGATTCCACTATTTATAAATGATACCATATAATATTTGTCTTCCTCTGTTTCACTTCACTTAGAATGATCATCCCCAGGTCCATGCATGTTGCTGCAAATGGCATTATTTGCAGTACTGTTTACAATAACCAGGACATGAAAGCAACCTACATGTGTATGGACAGATGAATCGATAGAGAATATGTACATACATACAATGGAATACTACTTAGTTTTTCTGAAAACAAGACCTAAGTTATTTAGTTGAGAAGAGCCACTTTTTCTCCATGTCAGGGCCATAATGTGGCTTTCTCCAGCCTTAATTTGTCCAAACATGAAGGAAAAAAATTAAAAAACAAACTAACATAAACACTAGAAGATTGAAAGCTACTTCCATCAGCTTTAAGCCCAAGCATCCCTCTGGCCCCCTACTCCTTGAAAGAGAAAACATTTGGGCCTTTTAGTCTGTTGTTTCTTCCCCATCCAATTGTCTATCATGGAAATTCCCAAGCAGGACTATGACTTAGTCATTTCCTTTACCATCTGCACATCTTTCACTGTTTTTAATATTAATCTTATTTGGGGAAAGTGGATGCTATTGTTTAATGGAACAGAATTTTTGTGGAGATGGAAAAAAAAAAAGAAAACATTTGGGGTCTTGATACTGGTGATGGCTCTACATCATTGTGAATGCATTGAATGCCACTAAATTTTACACTTAGGAGTCGTTAAAATAATAAACAGTATGTTTTGCATACATACCACAATAAAAATATTTATCTAATATTAAGTCAGAAATGCACTTGGCTGAAATGGCTGAGCTGTGCTTTCTGTCTTAGCTTCTCCTCCTAAGATGGAGTGTTTGCATGAATCAGCCAAAGTAAGGAATGGTAAGCCTACGGCAAATCTTGCCCTGCTTCAGATGAACTAGAAGCAGAAGTAGGAAAGCCAGAGTCAGAGCACACAGACCTGGGCAGAACCTTGGATGTCCTACTCACCGTATCATTCCATGGGTGTGAGATACTCAGATGGTTTATGAGGCTGCAAATTAGGAACAAGATGGTCCTAGGTAAAAATGATGGGAAGTGCTTCTCACAATGATCCACAGACATTTAAAGAGACAGGAGATATGAATTTCTAGAAAATCACACATTCTGGGGGAAAAATAGAGGTCATTCTCCAGAGGCTTTGATCCATTACTTGGCATTTCACAGAAGGCATCCAGACTCTGTTGATTCGATAACAGCAGTGCAAGCTGGTACCAATTAATTTGCACCACTTCATGTGGGAAAAGAAGCAAGGCCTGTATGCCCACTGCTAGTCTTGAACAAAGTAATCGTGAGATGTTCAAATAGTTTATAAATGTATGAAATCAATGAGTGATTTGATCTTTTGTAATCACTCAAACTCACTAACGAAAGTTTGTGAATTGCCCTCATCAATCTTTGTGACCCCATGTTTCAGACACCAAAGACAGTATAAAATTTGATATCCAAACCATGCTTTTTTCTTACATAAAAAATTTAAGCATTGAGGTCATTTGGGACATTAAATTCTCACTGATTCTGGAGTCAGTCATTAACTGTGAACCAGTCAGTCTTGGTTTCATGTTGGTTGAGACTCATTATCTAGAGTTATAAACATGATTCAGAAGAGACGGCCCCATCTGAGCAAAACCTTCCATGACCACTTCAGACCAGACTATTTTTTTCTCTCTTGCAAAGGTAATGGCCATTCACCGAAAATTAATCTGAACCCAAGGGGCATTCTGAAGTAAGCCACAAAATGTGTTGGCGAGATCCACTCTGGATTTCCTAAGGCAGCAGTGAGCTTAAGGACCATGCTTAGAAGTAATGCCCCTTAAGTTCCATTGTCTAAAAGTTCAATAAATTGCCTCTTCCTACCTGACATAGACAAGTGAACTAAATATTTGGTGAAATATGACTTTCAAGGTGCACTATGTATAAAGACCGAATCACATTAAGGGGAAACGTAGGGGGAAGTGATAAATTAGGAGACTGATGTTAACATATATACACTATTATATATAAAATGGATGACTAATAAGGACCTACTGTATAGCACAGGGAACTCTATTCAATATTCTATAATAACCTATATGAGAAAAGAAATTGAAAAAGAATGAATATATATAACTGATACTCTTTTTCTGTACACCTGAAAATAATACAACATTGTAAGTCAACTATACTCCAATAAAGATTTTTTTAATAGCAGGACCCCATTAATAGCAAATATACTTTATTCAAAAAAAAGAACAATCTATCCTCTATATCAGCAAAGTTAAATCACTAATTTCCTATCACCAATACTATTGAAAATGAAGCTGAATTGGGAGTCTCCCTGCCTTAGTTTTCACTGAGACACATATTGAGCTCAATAAGTAAGATTAGATAGAAAAATGGGAGATAGACCCCATGTCCTGTGCAGACTTATACAAGGAATGACCCCAGGAACTGTTCCAGGACTCTGACCCATTGGTCAGATCCAGGAGATAAAAGGAATTCTATGAAAAAGAGAACTTGGAGGAGAAAGCTAGGGAGGAATTTTTTTTTTTGCACAGAGAGCTTCTATGTGGTCATTTCTTTTTCTGTCTCCATGCAGGGGGGGAATGGGACTCTCCTCACACCAACCAGATGTGGGGAGGAGTGGTTAAGAAAATCCTCCTTAGAGCTTCTTTTGTGTCCGCTGACCAGGGTCTGATTCTTGGGGCAGTGAAGTGATTCCAGCCCCAGGAATCTGGATAGCCAGGCAAGTCTGACTGCCTGCTTTGGTGGCAAAAGAGGAGACAGTATCCCACACTCCCTGAGGTGGCAGGATGAGACATAAGAATGTTTCCCATGAATCACATAAGATACGCAGAGGAGGGAAGGCCCGTGTCTTGGCAAGAAAGTCCCCTAGAAGGGAAAGAATGAGTTTATTCATTTTCCAGGTCCTGAGGGCTTGATGCTTTCCACCCAAGTAACATATGCCCTTTCCCTTTTCCTCTGTCATCCTCACCCTTTCCACTTCTCTGTCACCCTAACCTTTAGCCTGGACGTAAAGAAAAACTCCAGTACTCTTGCCTGGAAAAATCCCATAGACAGAGGAGCCTGGTGGGCTGCAGTCCATGGGGTCGCGAAGAGTCGGACACGACTGAGCAACTTCACTTTCACTTTTCACTTTCATGCATTGGAGAAGGAAATGGCAACCCACCCCAGTGTTCTTGCCTAGAGAATCCCAGGGATGGTGGGAGCCTGGTGGGCTGCCATCTATGGGGTCGCACAGAGTGGGACATGACTGAAGCGACTTAGCAGCAGCAGCAAAGAAAAACCATAACTGGAGAGTGGGGGAAGGAGGTAACCTGTGACAGAGAAGACAACAGAGGGACAAACTGCCCCCACATCCCCTTTTCTACTGTGAGCATTCAGCCTTAAGCATGTGCCAGGTAGGGTTGAGAAGCTAAACTGAGCTTGGGAGTTTGGATAGCATGGCATCTTGGAATAACTTTACAACCTGACTCTGCAACTTGATGTCTTAAAGTGACCCAAGAAGTCTTTGTTATCAGAGAGTGCCCAGAATTATTGCAGATGGCCAAAACTTTTATCCAGGATAGAGAAAGTGAAATAAAATCAAATGGAAACTGCTATTTCAGTAGACCTACCAAAGTCACTGTCATTAACAAAGATGTCCTTTTCAATGAGAATGTAAAGGTTTAAGAAGTTAAGTTTGGGTACCACAGAGGAGGATAAAAAAGGACATAAGAAACAAAGCACTGACCAAGTCACAAATGGCTCTGAGAAAATGCGCAAGTCCTGCAGGGAATAAACCTGGTTTCAAAATTAGGATGCCTGTGCTAAGAAACATATGCAACATTATAAATGCCTAATTATTAGCAAACTCATGGATAAGTAAGTTAGTAAGTAAGTAAAGTTACTCAGTCATGTCCAACTCTTTGTGACCTCATGGACTGCAGCCTACCAGGCTCCTCAGTCCATGAGATTCTCCAAGCAAGAATACTGGAGTGAGTTGCCATTTCCTTCTCCAGGGGATCTTCCCGACCCAGGGATCGAACCCAGGTCTCCCGCATCGGAGGCAGACGCTTTAACCTAAGGTAAACTCATGGATAAGTCTACCTTAAATCTTTGAGTCATTTTCAAATAATTTCCATTTGTCTGAAGTGGTGATGATATAATTCCATTCAATGGTTTCCAAAATAAAAGCAGTTTAGTAATTCTACCAGAACCAGTTAGGAATGATCCAATAGTCAGTCTGCCCGATCCAGATAATAGCGTGCACACAACTACGGTATCTTACATACACACCTAGTCACCCTAGCTCCATCATATGCTTTGTAAGATGAAGAATCAGCTTCCTCCTTTGACATTTAATCAATATTCATTAAATTAATAAATGAATAAAATAATAAATCAATTATGCATACCTGTTTGATTCCCATTCTCCAACAAGTGGAATCTTACTTTTATCCAAATTACTCAAATGATAGTCTCATTTTACTACTTAATTAATAGAACACTAGCTATGTAAATGTTTTCTGAAATCAATTTATTGGTCAATTTTCCAATTTGTTATATTACTCTTCATCTTTACTAATAAATCCTATTAAAATAAATTTAAGCCATAGATACAATCTCCCCTAAAATCCCCTCCCATCAAGGCTGCCATATAACATAGAGCAGAGTTCATATACTATACAATAGGTCCTTGTTGGTTATCATTTTAAATAAATCAGTGTGTACATGTATATGTATGGGTGAGTCTCTTTGCTGTTCACCTGAAATGATCACAACATTGTTAATTGGCTATATCCCAATACAGAATCAAAAGTTCAAAATTAAAAAAAAATAATTTAAGCCATAGTGCCATATGAAATAAAATATGAATAAATTGGCTAGGAATATCTTAGCTAATTATTACATGGAAAGGAAAAATTGACTTGTCTGTTAAAACTATAGCTAAACACTTGTAATTTTGTTAATTTCTGTTCACCTAGCAATGGAATGATAGGAAACACATAGAAATAATTCACATTTACAAAAAAAGAGTCATTTTCCCAGACCTGGAAACAAATAGGATGTCAGTTTTCCCCTTCTCTGGACTAACTAGACCCCAGTGAGCAGGGGAGCCAAGGAACCAGTTCATTCATCCAAGATAACTGCCATTAGAAGACCTAATGAGTGATTTTAGAGGAGGACTGGTAGCACACTTTCTTTTGCTTTCCCTGAAGGGATTTCCCTTGTGTAGATAACCCAGCATCTCCACTTTCAGAATAGGCCTTTCCAGAAGCAAGAACATTAAAGTGAAGAATGAAAATTTGCCAAGTATAATTCCTGAAAAATCACTTTGGTCTCAGAGAATTGTTTTTATCTCTTATCTTTCTCGGTTGTACCATCGTGGTTTTGTCAAAAACAACATTGGCCCCAAACTGTAAGAATCCTTTGGGGTCACCATTAGTAACACTTTCTTCCCACTAAACTTGACCACAGCAGGCTGCAGCCCTACTTTCAACATTCCTCTGAAAAAGCAACCCAGCATCCAACTACCATAGATTTATGGTGTGAAAAATGGCATTTGTAAGGACCTTTGAAAATGTTAAAAATGAACGTGGCTTTCCTATTATTTCCCACAGCAGGAATTTAAATTTATAAACACTACTTCTAATCAATTTGGGAACTGCCCACAGAGCTAGAGGGAAAAAAAGTTCACATGAACATTCTTCAGATATCATTATATGTTACAACCAGCTTTCCGTGTTGAAGCCTTGCCACTGTAAATGTGTATCTTTCCACACGATTTCATTTTAAATTCCTAAAAGATCTTCTTGCCACCCTATGGCTAAGAGTTAACACATTTGTGTCCAGCATAGATGACTGTTTATGTTCCTCAAAGCAATTTTTGTGGCAATGTTGTATTAGTACAGACTGTTTTCTGATTGGTGACAAGAAATATGTTTTAAAGCAATATGTCTCTTAGAACATTTTGTCCACTTCATCACAGTGATGTCTATTAATGCTCTATTTGCCATACTTAGAAGATAATTTATATTCTATTAGTACCTTTATCTGTTTCAACCCTCTATTACAAATATAGGTCAAATATTTGGCACTTAAATGTTTAGCACTTAAAATTCCAGATAGAATAGTGATAATGTGACTTAAACACAGACATTCTTTTGAAAAGAACTAAAAGAAAATAGAAAACTTTGAGGTTTCAGCAACACTTCATAGACATGAAATTGATCCCCAACCCAAACAACTCTATGCTCCATTATCATAGAGTAGATTTCAGAGCTATTTAGGAAGAGCATAAAGTTCAGAGAGTCATGTGACCAAAAACTCCAAGAGCAAGTAAATGCATCAGGGGTCAAAGGGCACAGAGCTGAGAGAAACATCTGATTCCATCTTTTGAACTTTTAATGGAAATTCTGATCACTGGGTGCACATCTGGGGATTTTGACAAGAAAAGAGGGGTTTTTTTTTTCTTTTTCTTTTTTTAAAATGGTGTTTACTCTAGTTTACTATAGAGGTTTACTTCACTTATGTTGGATATGAATCTTTTCACATAATGTTAGTTTAATAGTTGAGATAGAGTGTTACTGAAATTATGTTGTTTGATTATTTCTTTAATGAAGTAAGCTTTTGCTGTTTTTAGTTTCTTTCTTTCAGGTTTTGCTTAAAAAAGAGTACCCAGAAAAAGTGTTAGGGGACCCGGTTAGCTATGCAAACTGCACTTCCCCTGGGGAAACTGTTCTTGTTACTCAGTGGGAAAATCATTTTTAAAATCACCGAACAATAAGGAAGAGCCCTGTAGCACTTGTCCATGCTGGTTCACTGCCTACACTCCAAATTAACTCTCTGAGACATCTGTGTAAGAAAAATGTTGCTGAAAAACATTGAAGAGCCTCTACCACACTGTTCATAGATGAAAAATGTATTTGAAGCACAAATTTAAAAAAGCAAATTTCTTTGCTGGAGACTTGCATGGTTTAGCTTCACATCTACTACTAAACAAGTCACTTTAATCCTTTGGAACCTAGTTTTCTTATTTGTAAAATGATAATTCTAGACTATTTGTTTTAGCCTAGTGTGTTTTCAGCAATGGTGTTTTATATGATCATTGTTCTGGCTCTAGCTCTAATAATAAACTCTTAATACACTGATTATTTAAAATGTAATTTTCACTTTGTACAGCACACTTACATGTCTTATTTCTTTTGATCTTTTGAGGTAGATGTGGCAATCATTCTCCCCATTTTGAAATCAGTCCAACAAGGCTCAGAGCGATCTGGTGTCTCCTTAGTGATCACAGAAAAGCAATTCATTTCCTCCCAGAAAGTAATCTTTCCTGGACAGTAAAGAAAGTGAAAGAAAGCGAAGTCACTCAGTTGTGTCTGACTCTTTGCAACCCCATGGACTGGGCCTATCAGGCTCCTCCCTCCATGGGTTTTTCCAGGCAGGAGTACTGGAGTGGGTTGCCATTTCCTTCTCCAGGAGATCTTCCCAATCCAGGGATTGAACCAGGGTCTCCAGCATTATAGGCAGGTGCTTTACCATCTTAGCCACCAGGGAAGTCCTGGACATTGGGAGATTAATTCTTTTCAATTAATTCCATGAAAATGAAGCAAAAGTTCTTCATTCAACAAGATCAATGCTACAGAGAAGCCGATCAATGACAGAGACTGGGATGAAGGATGTGCCCCCCCCCCCCCCAAAATTCAGAGAAAAGGGGCAATTGCTATTCCTTAGGAAGGAACTAGGCAAATACATGAGAGTATTAATCAAGGCACAATGGGACACTTTTCTAAACTGGAAAAGAACCAAGTTTCCAGGCCAAAAATGTTCAGAAACACCAGTGAAAAAGTAATGAAGAAGTCAAAAAAAAAAAAAGAAAAACAATGAAAAAATGAACACCTAAAACCCATGTGGATTTTTTCTTTAATTTCAAAAGTAAGGGATAATTCTATATATTTACAGATATTAAAGTAAAAGAATGCAAAATACAGAGGTTCTGAGTTTAAGGTTTGACCTCAGAAATATAGTACTGCCACTTTCTCACTGTGGGATGTGAAGTTCTTCAACCTCAATAAGTGACAGTTTCCTTTTCTATAAAAGGAAAGTTAAAATAGCAATTAACTTGTAGAATGGTGACAGGATTGAAGGATCAGGTCAGTTCAGTTGCTCAGTGATGTCCAACTCTTTGCAACCCCGTGGACTGCAGCACCCCAGCCTTCCCTATCACCAACTCCCAGAGCTTACTCAGATTCATGTCCATTGTGTCGCTGATGCCATCCAACCATCTCATTCTCTGTCGTCCCCTTCTCCCACCTTCAATCTTGCTCAGCATCAGGGTCTATTCCATTGAGTCAGTTCTTTGCATCAGGTGGCCAAAGTATTGGAGTTTCACCTTCAGCATCAGTCCTTCCAATGAATATTCAGGACGATATCTTTAGGATTGATAGGTTGGAGCTCCTTGCAGTCCAAGGGACTCTCAAGAGTCTTCTCCAACACCACAGTTCAAAAGCAGCAATTCCATAGTCCAACTCTCACATCCATACATGACTACTGGAAAAACCATAGCTTTGACTAGAGGGACCTTTGTTGGTAAAGTAATGTCTCTGCTTTTTAATAAGCTGTCTAGGTTGGTCATGGCAACCCACTCCAGTATTCTCGCCTGGAAAACCCCATGAATGGAGGAGTCTGGTAGACTACAGTCCATGGGGTTGCAAAGAGTCGGATACAACTGAGCAACTTCACTTTCACTTTTACTAAGTTGGTCATAGCTTTCCTTCCAAGGAGCAAACGACTTTTAATTTCATGGCTGCAATCACCATGTGCACTGATTGGAGACCGAAAAAATTAAGTCTCTCATTGTTTCCATTATTTCCCCATCTATTTGCCATGACGTGTTGGGACCAGATGCCATGACCTTAGTTTTCTGAATGTTGAGTTTTAAGCCAAATTTTTCACTCTCCTCTTTCATATTCACTGAGGCTCTTTAGTTCTTCTCTGCTTTCTGCCATAAGGGCGGTGTCATCTGCATATCTGAGGTTATGGATATTTCTTCCAGCAGTTTTGATTCCAGCGTGTGCTTCATTCAGCCCAGCATTTTGCATGATGTACTCTGCATATAAGTTAAATAAGCAAGATGACAATATACAGTCTTGACATACTCCTTTCCCAATTTGGAACCAGTCTGTTGTTTCCTGTCCAGTTCTAACTGTTGCTTCTTGACCTGCATACAGAGTTCTCAGGAGGCAGGTCAGGTGGTCTGGTATTCCCATCTCTTTAAGAATTTTCCACAGTTTGTTGTGATCCAACAGTCAAAGGCTTTGGTAGTCAATAAAGCAAATGTGAAAGTGAAAGTTGCTCAGTTCTGTCTGACTCTTTGCGACCACATGGACTATAGAGTCCATGGAATTCTCTAGGCCAGAATACTGGAGTGGGTAGCCACTCCCTTCTCCGGGGATCTTCCCAACCCAGGGATCAAATGTAGGCCTCCTGCATTGCAGGCAGAGCCTGAGGCACATTTTACCAGCTGAGCCACAAGGGAAGCCCAAGAATACTGGAATAAGCAGCCTCTCCCTTCTCCAGGGTATCTTCATGACCCAAGAATCAAACTGGGGTCTCCTGCATTGCAGGCAGATTCTTTACCAACTGAGCTGTCAGGGAAGCCCTAGCAATAAAGCAAAAGTAGATGTTTTTCTGGAACTCGTGTTTTCAATGATCCAGCAGATGTTGGCAATCTGATCTCTGGTTCCTTGTTTTTTTCTAAATCCAGCTTGAACATTTGGAAGTTCATGGTTTATGTACTGTTCAAGCTTGGCCTGGAGAATTTTGAGCATTACTTTGCTAGCATGTGAGATGAGTGCAATTGTGTGGTAGTTTGAACACTCTTGGGCATTGTCTTTCTTTGGGATTGTAATGAAAACTGTCCTTTTCCAGTCCTGTGGCCATTGCTGAGTTTTCCAAATTGCTGGCATATTGAGTGCAGCACTTTCACAGCATCACCTTTGAGGATTTGAAATAGCTCAACTGGAATTCCATCATCTCCACTAGCTTTGTTTGTAGTGATGCTTCCTAAGGCCCACTTCACTTCACATCCCAGGATGTCTGGCTCTACGTGAATGATCACATCATTGTGGTTGTCTGGGTCATGAAGATCTTTTTTGTATAGTTCTTCTGTGTATTCTTGCCACCTCTTCTTTATATCTTCTGCTTCTTTTAGGTCCATATCATTTATGTCCTTTATTGTGCTCATCTTTGCATGAAATGTTCCCTTGATATCTTTAATTTTCTTAAAGAGTTCTCTAGTCCTTCTCATTCTATTGTTTTCCTTTATTTCTTTGCATTGATCACTGGGGACGTGTCTTTCTTATCTCTTGTTGCTACTCTTTGGAACTCTGCATTCAGATGGGTATATCTTTCCTTTTCCCCTTTGCTTTTAGCTTCACTTCTTTTCTCAGCTATTTGTAAGGCCTCCTCAGACAACCATTTTGCCTTTTTGCATTTCTTTTTCTTTGGGATGGTCTTGATCACTGCCTCCTGTACAATGTCACAAACCTCCATCCATAGTTCTTCAGGCACTCTATCAGATCTAATCCTTTGAAACTATTTGTCACTTCCACTGTATAATCATAAGGGATTTGATTTAGGTCATACCTGAATGATCTAGTGATTTTTCCTACTTTCTTCAATTTAAGTCTGAATTTGGCAATAAGGAGTTCATGATCTGAGCCACAGTCAGCTCCTGGTCTTGTTTTTGCTGATTATATAGAGCTTCTCCATCTTTGGCTGCAAAGAGTATAATCAATCTGATTTCAGTATTGGCCTTCTGGTGAAGTCCGTGTGTAGAGACTTCTTTTGTGTTGTTGGAAGAAGGTGTTTTCTATAACCAGTGTGTTCTCTTGGCAAAAGTCTGTCAGCTTTTGCCCTGCTTCATTTTGTACCTCAAGGCTGAATTTGCCTGTTAGTATTCTCTTGTGTTGCTGGAAGAGGTGTTTGCTACGACCAGTGCATTCTTTTAGAAAAACTCTATTAGCCTTTACCCTGCTTCATTCTGTACTCCAAAACCTAATTTGCCTGTTACTCCAGGTATCTCTTGACTTCCTACTTTTGCATTCCAGTTCCCTATAATGAAAAGGACATTTTTGGGGGGTGTTAGTTCCAGAAGGTCTTGTAGGTCTTCACAGAACCATTCAACTTCAGCTTCTTCAGCATTACTGGTCGGGGAACAGACTTGGATTACTGTGATACTGAATGGTTTGCCTTGGAAACAAACAGGGATCATTCTGTCATTTTTGAGATTGCACCCAAGTACTGTATTCGGACTCTTTTGTTGACTGTGATGGCTACTCCATTTCTTCTAAGGGATTCTTGCCCACAGTAGTCAATATAATGGTCATCTGAGTTAAATTCACCCATTCCAGTCCATTTTAGTTCACTAATTCCTAAAATGCCGACATTCACTCTTGCCATCTCCTGTTTGACCACTTCCAATTTGCCTTGATTCATGGACCTAACATTCCAGGTTTTTTGTTGACCATGATGGCTACTCCATTTCTTCTAAGGGATTCTTGCCCACAGTAGTAGATATATTGGTCATCTGAGTTAAATTCACCCATTCCAGTCCATTTTAGTTCCCCAATTCCTAAAATGTCAACATTCACTGTTGCCATCTCCTGTTTGACCACTTCTAATTTGCCTTGATTCATGGACCTGACATTCCAGGTTCCTATGCAATATTGCTCTTTACAGCATTGGACCTTGCTTCTATCACCAGTCACATCAACAACTGGGTGTTGTTTTTGCTTTGACTTCATCTCTTCATTCTTTCTGGAGATATTTCTCCACTCTTCTCCAGTAGCATGTTGGGCACCTACTGACCTGGAAAGTTCATCTTTCAGTGTCATACCTTTTTGCTTTTTCACATTTCTCATAGGTTTCTCAAGGCAAGAATACTCAAGTGGTTTGCCATTTCCTTCCCTTCTCAGTGGACCATGCTTTGTCAGAACTCTCCACCATGACCTGTCTGTCTTGGGTGGCCCTACTTGGCATGGCTCATAATTTCATTTGCTAAACAAGGCTGTGGTCTGTGTGATCAGTTTGGTTAGTCTTCTGTGATTGTGGTTTTCATTGTCTGCCCTCTGATGGATAAGGATAAGAGGCTTATGGAAGCTTCCTAATGGGAAGACTGATTGAGGGGGAAACTGGGTCTTGTTCTGATGGGCAAGGCCACATTCAGTAAATCTTTAATCCAATTTTCTTTTCATGGACAGGGCTGTGTTCCCTCCCTGTTGCTTGACCTGAGGCCAACTACAGTGGAGGTAATGAAGATAATGGCAGCCTCCTTCAAAATGTCCCATGCATGCACTGCTGCACTCAGCACCCCCAACCCTGCAACAGGCCACTGCTGATGCATGCCTCCACTGGAGACTCCTGGACACTCATGGACATATCTGGGTCGGTTCTTGTGGGGTCATTGCTCCTTTCTCCTGGGTTCTGGTATGCACAAGCTTTTGTTTGTGCCCTCCAAGAGTGTGTTTCCCCAGTCCTGTGTAAGTTCTGGTGGTTCTACGGGGTGTTAATGGCGACCTCCTCCAAGAGGGCTAATGCCATACTGAGATCTGCTGCACCCAGAGCCCCTGCCCCTGTGGCAGGCCACTGCTGACCTGTACCCCACAGAAGACACTCAGACACAGTTCTGGCTCAGTCTCTGTGGGTTGGGCATGCATTTCATGCCCTTCCCAGATCTGAGCAGCTCAGGTGACCAGGTGCTTCTCGAGCACACTGTCCCATGTGGGCCATGTGTCTTAATCACCTCCCTGGTCCTGGCTGCTCTTTCCTGGTGCACCATGAAAGCACCATCTCAGGTGTGCCATATGTCTCCTCTGGAAAACTGATCTCAGGTTGCAATCCTCCTGGTGGATTTCAACCATCTAGGATCTCAGGAAGAGGTGGTTAGCAGCTGGGAGCCTTCTCACAGTTTGGTGGAAGATGCCATCTCTGGGGCTGAGATTGCAGCAGCCCCTTACCTTCTGGCTCTGGCCGTCACAAGCCTGCCTCTCTGCCTCCATCTGGGGAGGGGACGGTATGCAGCCAGGCTAGCTCTCCTTTGTTATTCTCTCAATCCTTTGTTCTGTGAGTGGGTCAGGCTGCATGTTAGATTGTTAGGTTAGAGCCTTTCACAGGGAAGTTCTCTTTCCCGCAGTTGCATTTAGGCATGTATTCTGTGGGTTTTTTTTTTTTTTTTCTTCCCTGTTATGTTGCCTTCTGAGGTTTCAAAGCTTCCCACAGGCCCATCTGTGAGAGGGATTCCTATTGTGTGGAAACTTCTCCTCCTTCATGACTCCCTCCCCAGGATAGGATTGAAGGATAGTATCTCTATATAGGAATATATATATATATATGGAGTCCTTATTGTCATTATTACTATCACAAAGAAAGAAAAATCATACAGAACTCCAACTTCTTCACAAGAACTCTGGGTTCTAGGTGGTAAAAAATTAAAAATTATTAAATGAGACAAAGGGGAGGTATTTTATCTATGGAGACAAATCTAATATAATTTTTAGAGTTACTAATACATCATTGATAAGAAATAAAATGTTAAGGAAATTTGAGATTATAAACAAATCTCTCTGTAGGCTTTAATTAGAGATATCAAAGTTAAGTAAGATAAATTTAAAACATTAAATTAAAGATACATAATTAAGGTAATGGTCCTATAAAACAGAATATACTTTTCACACACTAACAAAACTGACAAAAATTAATCAGTTATTAAACACGATGAAACTGATCAGTGTTGGCTGTAATGAAACTTCAATAAATTTTAAAAAGGCAGAAAATGTTTAAAATATATCCTATCATTATAATTAAACAAAACTAGCAATTAATATCAGAGGTACAAATAAACTCTTTATTGATTGAACTTTATAAGCAATTATTAACATAACTATTGGATTAAAGAGGAATCAAAAATTGCAATCTAGGATATTAAATTAAAAAATAATAATGATAACATATTACTAAAAATTTTAAGATTGTGATCAAAACTTACTCAAGAAATCAATCATTTCAATGTCTTTTTATTTATAATTTTTAGTATTTTATAGATTATAGATAATTAACATGTGATAAGACACAATTAAAAATGATAGTTTGCAATCTATTAAGAGAAAAATAGCCATACCAACAGAGAAATGACAAAAGCTATCAAGAAACAATTTACTAAATAGTGATAATAAAATTAATAATAGAAAATATAGAGTAAAGACTATTTACCAGATATTTCCTAAGTAATGTTATAATTATATAATAGTAGGATAGAACCAAAGCAAAAGCAATACCCAGTTGTGGATGTGACTGGTGATAAAAGCAAGATCCGATGCTGTAAAGAGCAATATTGCATAGGAACCTGGAATGTCAGGTCCATGAATCAAGGCTTTTGAACTGTGGTGTTGGAGAACACTCTTGAGAGTCCCTTGGACTGCAAGGAGATCCAACCAGTCCATTCTGAAGGAGATCAGCCCTGGGATTTCTTTGGAAGGAATGATGCTAAAGCTGAAAACTCTAGTACTTTGGCCACCTCATGGGAAGAGTTGATTCATTGGAAAAGACTCTGATGCTGGGAGGGATTGGGGGCAGGAGGAGAAGGGGACGACCGAGGATGAGATGGCTGGATGGCATCACGGGCTCAATGGACGTGAGTCTGAGTGAATCCGGGAGTTGGTGATGGACAGGGAGGCCTGGTGTGCTGCGATTCATGGGGGTCGCAAAGAGTCAGACACAACTGAGTGACTGAACTGAACTGAACTGAATATGTATAATATATGACAATTATATATGTGAGTGAGTGATAGTCATTCAGTCGTGTCTGACTCTTTGCAATACCAAGGACTGTAGCTTGTCAGGCTCCTTTGTCCATGAAATTCTCCAGGCAAGAGTATTGGAGTGAGTTGCCATTTCCTTCTCCAGGAAACAATTATGTAGGGAGCTGTAATGATATATAATTACACCTCACAGAGAGTCCTACAGATTAGGAACCATTATAATCTCTGATTTAAGATGTGTAAATTAAGGCATAGAGATAGTAAGCAACTTGTCCAATGTCACATAACTAGTAACTGATGAAG
The DNA here is from genome assembly GCA_006408695.1 of Aepyceros melampus. NCBI lineage: Eukaryota > Metazoa > Chordata > Mammalia > Artiodactyla > Bovidae > Aepyceros > Aepyceros melampus. The sequence goes on along the minus strand of SJXQ01007332.1, from coordinate 157,656 downwards.
CCAAGATTTGGACCCAAACTGCTTGTCTCCAGAGTCTGTGGTTTTAACCCTTAAGTCAATAGGAAATATATTTATCAAAGAAATGTAAACGAAGACAATTTGTTCTTATTTCTTTATGCTAGTGATTACAAGATTTACAAGAATATAACCAGTGTAAATGCATTGTGAGAAAATAGAAGTTCTGTACACTTCTGTTGGGTATATAAATTTGTATAATGTCATATTGAGTATAACTTACAATATATATTTGTGCTTGTGCAGTCACTCAGTCATGTTTGACTCTTGTGACCCTATGGACTGTAGCCCACCAGGCTCCTCTGTCCATGGGATTCTCCAGGCAAGAATACTGGAATGAGTTGCCATTTCCTCTGCCAAGGGATCTTCCCAACCCAGGAATTTAACCTGGGTCTCCTGCATCTCCGGCATTGGCAGGCACATTCTTTACCCTGAGCCACTTGGGAAGACCCTACAAACAAACATTAAAATCCCTAAAGTATACAAAACATTCACTCCAATATTTCTGCTTTTAGGACTGCATATTAAATAGACATATATTCCCAGGTGAACATCATAGACTTTATGTTTGTTTTAGTTGTGAAAGTGATAATAAGTCATCAAATTGAGTGCAGAGGCACAAACACCAACTTCTCAGTCTTTTTTATGGACTCAGAAACTCAGAACAGTGTTCAAGTCTCCTTGAGAGTAAAAGGTTCGATTCAATCCAGGCTGGAATCTTCCCTATAGAAAACTTAAGACTATGCTAGTTTAAATCTAGATCCACAAATCAAGAGACCTGTGATGTCTATGGACCAAGGGGAACCAAGATAGAGAGCATGTGCACAAGACACTTGGCAGCTGGTGTCCTCTCATTTTGCTCAACATTAAGACTATACCTGTGGCTGATTCATTTTGATGTTTGGCAGAAGCCACACAGTTCTGTAAAGCAATCATCCTTCAATTAAAAATAAGTATAATTTAAAAAATTAAAAATATTCTTATGATAACAATGTTTTTCTGTCGTGTTTAAGTAGAAAGTTTGGGTGTGTTGCTGAAGTGCCAGAGTGCTAAAGATCTTGTATTTTCCTTCTAGAAGGAAAAAAAATAAAGTAGAAGTTCTGGGGAAATGGAATGGCTTTCCATTAAGTTCAATAAAAATTGAAGACTGACGAAAAAAATAAAAAGAAGGATGCATATCATTAGATAAGTGTCACCAAATTTGGTGTGTTAGGGACTTCCCTGTTGGCTCAGAATCCTCCTGCAATGCAGGAGACCCATGTTCGATCCTTTGGTAGGGAAAATCCCCTGGAGACAGTATTGGCAACCTACTCCAGTATTCTTGCCTGGGAAATCTCATGAGCAGAGGATCCTGGCAAGCTACAATCTGTGGGGTCACAAAGAATCGGACATGACTAAGCGACTCGCACACACACATACACACACCTTTACATTTCAAGATAGAGCTCCACTAATGAAAAGACAATACACTCTTGACCCCCCCAATCTGATTGATTCATATGAGGAGACTTCAAAAGAAACTCTTTTCCTACTTAATTTCAGATGGTTTCAATGATATAACTTAAATATAAATAAACAGTCTTACAAGTATCAACATTACTGAAGTCTAATGGCTTTAGAATTTTCAGTTGATCTGTAACTGTTTACCACTTCTTGAGAATCCTCAAACCTATGAAGGAAGGAAAAAAAAAAAAAACATTTCCTTTAAGGAATATCCTTTATCCAAAGGTTGGGAAGACATGATTCTTATTTTTCTCATGCAGAAGAATATATTTCAACCTTTCCTTATGCACGGGCACAAGTAGTAACACTTGAGGTGCTTATGGTGATAGGTGGCTGAAGCATCTTGCCTGGAGAGCTAGCTTCAGATGGTGGCATTGGAGTGGGAATTCAGAGTTTCTTGGGCTTAGAATCGGAGGTCTGGATCCCAGCAACATTGGGCTTCTCTTAATACACATAATTTTCTGCCCTCTACTTACAGAGTTCTTCTGCTTCTCCTTTCATACTTTAAAACTCAGCTCATGTCCCTTTCTTGAGATGTCTTCTCTACATCTCTAAACAATCAGTCCCTCCCTTCTCTTAGCATTCTATAAGCTTTTTTGAAGCTCAAAATTCCTTCAAGAATGCTTTATCTTTAGAGTACCTTGGCAGAGTCTGCCACTATAGTTTATAGATTCCTTAGTCATTAGTAATATTTAGCTGAACGAAAGGAAGGAAAGGGAAGACACTCTAGAAACTTGATAGTCATCTTCCAATATTTAAAGGACAGAGGTGTGAAGAGAAGACTAAACTTGTTCTAGACGATCACAGGGATGGAATAAGACTAACCGGTAGAAATTCTAGAAGATTTCAGAAATATTCTAAAAAGCAGTTCAGCAAACGTGTATTGACAAGTAATGTGTATAAGCTTTCATTAGAAAAGAAATTATAAGAGTAGAGTCTTAGAATGACAAAAAAAAAAAAAAAAGGAACATGAAATGAGCTGCTTGACCCAGGAGAGCTTCAAAAGAGACCAGCCATTACTTGTTACTCATTCACCCATTTATTCAATATTTTCTGAAGACCTGTTATCTGTCACACATTGTTCTGTGACTGTGGGTCACCTCATCCCAGCCTTATACCGCCACATACATTGAATTGATGGAGTGGTTGATCTAAATGTCTCATCCTGAGATATGTGATTCTAGGGGATACCTAAACCAACATGATGAAACTGAATGATCAAGCAACTTTTTCAGGCATCATAGTTTATGGAAGAGTTGAATATAGTATCTGTGACTCTGAGTGGTAGTGGTTTGTGTGTTTATGTGTGTGTGTTATCTAATTGACTCTTGGAAAACAAAGCTTTTACAATTACATAGAGTAGAGTTACCTATGGTGGCAGCAGAGGCTATAGACAAAAACACAAGAAGGGAAAGCAATGAAGAAAGAAAGTAAAATCAGATGCAGAGTTGCAGTGACTCTCTTCTAAACACCCCATAAATGTGCATTTAGCTCACGTTTATTTTTACATACTTCACCAGAAAATAGCAACTGAAACATCTCATTCCTGATGGTAGCTTCAGGCAAAGAGGGGGCATAAAGTGAGAAAGAGACACAATAAACAAACAAGCAACAAGCCCCTTACATGCAATGCAGATTTCAAAACTTTCATGCCATTTCTCAGCCTTAACAGCCAAAAGAACTTGCATCAGGCTTTGGGTGGATGTTCATGCTTTTTCCCTAATATTAAGTGTATGTTAGGATACATTAATGGTCACTTAACCAAGAAAATGCAGTTTTGTTCACAGACAAATAATAATTTTTTTGCACTATATTCAAAGTTTTCATGATGAAACCCCTTGGTTTCTACCCCCATGGACCTGGCTTAATCAATTATTGATTTTATTATTTTTTTTGAATTATAAGGAATATTTTACCCCCACTTAACAAGTAATAAAACTGAACATATATATATATATATATGATGAGAGGATAAATACACTTTTCTACCAGGCAATCTTCACAGATTTTCATTCTAATTATTCGTTTAGATGGGCAAGATTTACAAATGCTGTTTGATGAGTTCTCTGCAGCCTTCCAGGCTCCTCCGTCCATGGGGTCGCTGAGGGTCGGACACGACTGAGTGACTTCACTTTCACTTTTCACTTTCATGCATGGAGAAGGAAATGGCAACCCACTCCAGTGTTCTTGCCTGGAGAATCCCAGGGACGGGGGAGCCTGGTGGGCTGCCGTCTATGGGATTGCACAGAGTCGGACACGACTGAAGCGACTTAGCAGCAGTAGCAGCAGCTGTTATCTCAAAAGCATGTTGATCTCAAAATACAAAATATTAATCATATGATGCATCCTTCTGCCCAGAGGTCTCAGAAGATTTGAGTTCAGTGAGTGAGCCACCAATCTCCATCTCTTAAAAACAGTGGCATCCTGTCTACCTCCACCAACTCAACTCCTTTACCCAGCCTACCACCTATACTATGATTTCACCTTCTAAAAACCTCTTACATCTATTCTCTCTCTTCCACTGTGATGACTGCCATAGCTCCCATTTGATGTCTCACATCCATTCTTATTTATATCTGCTTGACTCTCCCTACTGCAATAAAACAATATCTTAAAAATGAAAATCAGAAGGTACTGTTCCTCTGATTGGATGGCATCACTGACTCAATGGACATGAGTTTGAGCAAGCTTCATCAGGAGTTGGTGATGGACAGCGAAGTCTATTGTGCTACAGTCCATGGGGTCGCAAAGAATCGGACACGACTGAGCAACTGAACTGAACTTATTGTTCCTCTATTTAAGTATTAGATGTCTGTGCTTTGCTTTTAATCATAAATTGGCACTTGAAAAGAGTTCATCCAAAATGATGATCACAATTTTAACGTTGCTCTGGTCTGGGGTTTCCACCCTAGCCTGTCCTGTATAATCTTGTTACTCTCATTTTTCCTCAGTTTCTCAGATTGGGTGATCTCTATTGCCACAGGGCTTTTGCACAAGCTAACTCCACCTTCAATGCTCTTTGCTTCATATCCTTTCAATTTTTTGATGAATTTTCCTTATCTAGAGGAAGTCTTTTTTGACTTCCACAGATGCGGTAAAATGTTCCTGTCATAGATTTTGAACATTTGACATACCTCTCCTTTGTAGTCCTTACCATAGTCATAAAAATGGAATATCATTTTCATATTTGAGTGACGTTAGCCTCTTTTACTTACTTCTTTGAGGGAAGCATTCATATGAGTTTCTGATTGTTCTTATATCACTAAAGCTAACACTATTGCTGGCATAGAATAGATTTCAATAAACATCAGTTAATGGAATGAATAAATGAATTAATGAATGAGAAGATGATATATTCAGTGTGTGAACAGTTAACAGACACTGTGAGAAAGGTCACCCAAACAGTACTAACAACTTTTCTCTCATATCTGTGCAGATGGAAAAAATCCACATTACAGAAGCAGTGCCTATGAAATCAAAACATGTGATTCCACTCTGGTATCTCCATTGTGTAATTCCGTGATCTTACGCAAGATCCCTAAAGCACTTGGGTACCAATTTCTTCATCAATAAAGCTAGGAGAAAAGCCACTCACTGGGGGAAATGTGAGAATTTTACTATATGCATTTGAAAAGGCTTGAAGGATTATAAAAAATAAAGTGTTAGGAGCTCAGTCGTGTGTGGCTCTTTGCGACCCCATGGACTGTAGCCCATCAGGTTCCTCTGTCCATGGGATTCTCCAGGCATGAATACTGGAGTGGGTTGCCATGCTCTCCTCCAGGTGATCTTCCTGAACTAGGGATCAAACCCAAGCCTCTTGAGTCTCCTGCCTTGGCAGTCAGGTTCTTTACGACTAGCACCACCTGGAACAGTATCTTGAAGGATTATAAACCCGAGTAAATTTAAGAAGCCAAAGGTACAATGGAGGCCGCTAGGAAATGGTAGAAAAGAAGGTAAGTACATCCTTGACTGGATCAGGTCCAGTGACTTGTTCTCCAGAGTTTTATGGAATAGGATCACATGCAGAAGCAAAGAGGTACCCTGATTTGAAAATAAAGATCTATCCTGGGCAATAGAAGATAGACAATACAAGATGCACCAGACAGCTGCTCCCTGTTAAATTCTGCTTTCTTCTGAAAACTGATATCTGTATTCTCCTTCTCAACAAATAAATATACTCAAGTTCTAGCTAACAGTCCTACTCATCATTGTAGGAGTCCCCACTCAAATGTCCATACGGACCTGGGAGAAAATATCACCAAGCAAAGCAAGCCAGAAAGTGACTATGGAAAACTGACGTCACAGACTATCCAAAGGGCGATCACTTCTCCACGTCAGCCACTTGTTGCCGTTCTAAATGAAGGCCCCGTGCTGCCAGAGCTTGATTTTCTTTAAGCTGGAAATTGGTTCAACTTTTTTTAGAAACAATAGTGCAGGCCAAGGAAAACATGTCTTTGGGAAGTTTGTGACCTGATTCTAACCCTTTGCATACTATAACCAATAATTTCGAGAACATTTACTGTAAAAATTCCTGGAAGCTCATTCTTTTGAATGAGAATACTATAAAGTGTGAAAGTGAGAGTGAAGTCGCTCAGTCGTGTCCGACTCTTTGTGACCCCATGGACTCTAGCCCGCCAGGCTCTATCATCCATGGTATTTTCCAGGCAAGAATACTGAAGTGGGTTTCCATTTCCTTCTCCAGGGAATCTTCCTGACTCAGGGATCAAACCCAGGTCTCCTGCATGGCAGGCAGACTCCTTACCGTCTGAGCCATCAGGGAAGTGGCTATAAAGTGTACTTAACACAAAGGGTTACTTTTAGGATTAAATGAAATTACTTGTAAGCATGCCTATTCAAGTGCCTATGTTTCTGTATAAATGCTCAGTAAATATTATTTTCTCCTCTTCCTTTCCTCTTTCCTGCCTTTTTAATTGAGAGAAGGGGTTATTTGATTTACTGGGAAACATACAAAGGAAAAAGTTGTATTATTTTTAATAAAAGATGTCATTTTAGAAAGATAGGCTTAAGAGTGTATTGTACAACACAGAGAATATAGCTAATATTTTATAATGACTGTAAATGGAAAGTAACCTTTAAAATTGTATAAAAATAAAAGTTATTTCATTATATCAAATCCATATCAACCAAGTCAATGTATTCCTCCCATTGAAACTCTTTTCCAGGATGGATCTCTGTAGACTTCTTTTGGTCCAGATTAGGCGGCTTATAATTGATAGTTGGATTTTTATATAAAAATTATTTTTCACACAGATTTAAGAATGCTTGACTACAGAATTTTCTTTGATGACTTAAAACATTCTCTCAAATTTTATTTGTACCATAAAGATTTGTAAATAGTTTCTTGGACAAAATAAAGCATTGATCCAGTTTTTTATCTGACATTTTAAAATTTGCATCCAATTCTGTATGAATGTGTATGTGCTCAGTCTTGTCTGACTCTTTGTGATCCTGTGGACTATAGCCTGTCAGGCTCACATATCCATGGGATTCTCCAGGCAAGAATATTGGAGTGGGTTGCCATTTCCTTCTCCAGGGGATCTTCCTGACCCAGGGATCAAACAGGTGTCTCTTGCATCTCCTGCATTCCAGGCAGATTCTTTATTGCAGAGCTATCAGGGAAGCCCCTTGTATGCTATTTCATGTATTCTCAGAAGCACAACAAGCTCACATATTCCCAAAACAGTTCTTCCCTAAATCATTAACCCTATTGTAAGCCATCAATCAGGTCTATGGAGCTGTACAAAGAGACCACTGGAGCTGGAGCATAAGACTCAAGTTCATTTATCTTAAAGGTCTGGTTCAATGTAGCCAAGTTATTGAATCCTTTCATTCTTCATTTGTGAAATGGGACAGGTATACTATACTCAAAAATTTAGTTTGAAAGTCAAATGAGTTACTATTTGCAAAATTGTCATGCAAACTGCAGTGGGTTACTCCAATACGTATACTGCTTAGAGTGGGAAAGACAGTAAGGAATTGGGATAAAGACCCAACCTAGCTATACTGGTGGCAGTGTGAGGGTGAGACTTACTCTTTGTTTCATCTTTATTTCCATCTATGTTTCTGTTATAGCCACTTCAAGTGTCGTGAGTTCTCCTGACCTACCACTTATCCCTTGCATTGGCACAGTATACATGATTAGGAGGGGAAAATAGGGTTTTGTTTACATTATTGTTGTTATTCAGCCATCAGGTCATGCCTAATTCTTTGTGACCCCACGGATGCAGCATGCGACACCTCTCTGTCCCTCACTATCACCCAGAGTTTGCCCAAGTTCATGTCCACTGAAGCAGTGATGCCATCCAACCACCTCATCTCTGTCACCCTCTTCTCCGTCTGTCTTGAATCTTTCCCAGCATCAGATCCTTTCCAGTGAGTCAGTTCTTCGCAGCTGGTGACCAAAGTATTGGAGTTTCAACTTTGGCATCAGTCCTTCCAATGAGTATTCAGGGTTTTTTATATTATGGACAACAATTTCCTATATTCGAGGCATGGAAGTAAGCATTAGACACACATCAAATCAATTCTTTCATACTTAGAACATCACTATGTTGCAATATTATAATTCCCAGTTTACAAATCAAGAAACTGGAGTTAGCAATGGGCAGCCCCTCGCCTCAGACCATTGACACATCCCGACCCTGGCAACACCAAAGCCAGACATTACTGGGGCAGGAGCATGGAATACAGATTTCCCAGGAAAAGAGTTTTCCAGATAACTGTGATAAATGTGTCAAGTGCCAAAGTTATTTAGAAGAAAAATCTCTGCTTTTCCCCACCATTTCTGAGTATGATATTTGCTATGAAGATAGCATCAAAACATTTTTAACCATATTTAACTGTACAGTTCCAATGGCACTAAGTATATTTACATTGTTCTTCAACTCTCACCATCATCCATCTCCCAAAGTTTTCACCTTCCTGAACTGAAACTCTGTTGTTATGCTAGAATATAAATGAAGTACCATAATTATTTTTGATGTTTATATTTGGTGTACTATACCTAAAAATGTTTAATACAAAGAAGATTTTTTAATTGTAATCTCATTGTCTTGCTTTTGGCCAAAATAAGTTTTTAAAACTGGAGCTAATTGAATGTGCTTTCTTTTTATAAAATTAAATATATCTTCCCCTATTTAATTTTTTTTTCCTTTTCCATTTCTTTTTTCTTTTTTTTTTTGGTGGAGAGGCCTTGGAAATCATCTAAACTACTTGTCTAAATTTTTAAATCACGTAACTGAGATAAACTTCTTTGGTTTTGTTATAAATAAAAAATTACCTCTAGGGCTATAGTGATATGTAGAAGCCTCCCTACTCTAAAAGGTAACACATCACTATGGTCTATTTCAGGCTAAGTATCTTTATTTTTTGTTTGTTTTATGGTTTTCTTTCTTTTTCCTTACTTTCAGGTTGTCAGGCATCACTTGCCCTGGTTATAAACAAAGGCCCTTCAGTAAAGACCTTTTCCTTATTTTGAGCTGTGCTGCGTATCGCTTTCTATAGGCTAGGAAACCAAGTAACACTCTTAGATTGGGTGTTCAATACATTCTGAGCAGGGACTTAAGAAGAACTCTGGTGAGTCAAATGCATAGGGTTTTATGAATAGATGTGGCCTCCATGTTTGCCTCCCTGATGACTACCAACTGTATCTCTCTGAGTTTATCAGAGAGATGAATGCCATGGGAGTGAGGAGTTGAATACTTTTAGTGATACGCATTCCAAAAGAAGGTATAAGTCAGACTTCTAAATAAATCTATTCCCTCTTCTAGTCCCCTGCAGCGATCCTTAGAGGTAGCCAATTCCACCTGCTTCCCTGACATTATTCTCCCTTGTCTTTTTTATAAGTATAGTCAAATCATCCTTTACCCCTTTACTTCAGTTGTCATTTTCCATCTGGAAAGCAGCAAATTTGATCATTCAAACAGAAGCAGCGTCTGTTGCTAACCCCTCAAGCCGGTGTACTGGTTTCATTTCTTGCAGTCAAACATTCAGTAACATGTGTTTATATGTATATCTTTTCCTTTATATTAGTAATAAGTGGGTCATTAAGGGCTGTCTTATGAGAGAATGCAGTTTTCTGGCCTGATAAGTCCCCCAGCTTCATTACCAAATTCATCTTAAATGTCAGCCATTAAATAGCATGGAATTTTCCACTCTCACCCATGCAATATCATTTAATTTCACCTAAATGGAGTTTACTCTATGACCATAATCATCATCGTCTTTACCACCACTACCATCAAGAAGCATTTATTACCTCCTGCAAGCATGTGGTGCTATATTCAATATGGTTCTATACAACTTCAGCATCATGGCCCTCCTCCTAGGGAGGCTGAAAAGTACAATGAGATTATTGAAAATAGCGAGATTTGAGTTCAAGACTAGACCTCAGCACTGAGCAGCTGAGTGAGCTGGAGCAGAGCCTCCTCCATCTTTGGGCCATGCCTCTTCTGCAAATGAGGCAGATGAGTTGCCTTATCCCTAAGACATGTCACACTATAATGGTAAGTCCTATTCCAGACTCAGCTGTAGGCATGTCAAGTGGGAGGAAGCCCAGATGAGGAAAAAACTGATCCAGAACTTTAAGCCAGTGGCTACATCCAGTGAAGTAATTAGCCTCTGAGTCTCAGCTCAGAGTTGGCTATGCTGAATGGTGTTTCTCTCTCTGACCACTGGATTTATCTGTGTTTTCATTCTCTTCTACCACCCTTATTCCACTCTCTGAGTCTGATTGTGGCTCTGTTCCCATTTTCTCCAACTGCTGGCTTTCTCTTCCAAATGAGAGTCCACACCAGGCCCTCAACTTCAGTTCTGTTACTTTTCCCAACCACACACAAGCACTGTGCCCCAGTGAGAACATCAGCTTTGAATGTTTTTAGGAGGCAAATCCTGAGGCCCCTGGTTTCCTGTTAGGTGAACTATGTCTGATACCCTTGAAAAAGGGGGAAGAAACTGAGGGTAGATCACCAATGAGTGTCCCAAGAACTGAGGACTGGAGCTCATCATAAAGGGAACAGGAAGAAGAACACAAAATGATTTCGAAAAGAATAAAGGAGAAAACTTAAAGAAAAGCAGACAAGCCTAGATGGTGATTACAGAGACACAGATGGAATCAAATACCCCTAAACCATGCCTGGGCTGGATTGGACATACACAGGAACAAAGGAGAGCTGGGCAATAGGAAGAGCAGGGGTAATGATGGGATCCAGAGGGGAGTTCTGTGATTTATGCCCTGAAATATACCCATGGGTCAAGAGAACCACCATATCCCCTCTCAGCCTGTGTATTATTAGATAGAGTCAAAAGACATAAAATCATATAAATAAGTCTGATATGTGGACAGTAGCCAAAAATCCCTCTAAGCATCATAGTTACTTGTATTAGCCATTCATGACTTTAAGCTAACTGCCAAACTACTTTTTTGTTGTTAAAATACATATGACATAAAAGTTACCATTTTGTTTGTAAGTATACAATTTAGTTGCATTAAGCACATTTATAATGTCGTGCAACCATCACCACAGTTTGTTTCCAAAACTTTTTCATCATCTCAAATAAAAATTATGTGCCTATTAAACTCCCATTTCTCTCTCCCTCTAGCCTCTATTCACCACTCTTTTATTTTCTGCCTCTAAAACCTAGCCACCTTTTAAGAATAGCCATAAAAAAGTGGGAATTTTCTATATGACTCGGGGAACTCAAACCAGGGCTCTGTGATAACCTAGAGGGGTGGGATGGGGTTGAAGGTGTAAGGGAGGTTCAAGAGGGAGGGCATATATGTATATCTATGGCTGATTCATGTTGATATATGGCAGAAACCAATACAATATTATAAAGCAATTATCCTTCAATTAAAAATAAATATTTTTTAAATGAAGTTAAATTCTAGTTAACATATGAGGCAAAAAACAAAAAACTTGTCTACATTCTCATTGCAAATACCTGAGGAAGAAAGGCACTATATCAGTGACAGGAATATCATCTCTCAATGAATGTAACTAACCAGTCTTTCCTCCTTCAGTGTTCAACTGAGTCTCAGAGGAAGAAGCAACCTATACATTAGGATCTTTCTGTACAAAATAACATACTGTTTCTTAAAACAGTGGAAATGCTAGGTTTGTTGAGATGCTCATTTCATAAGATGACTTTGGGAATTAAGACTCAGTGAAGGAAGAATCAGTTCATACCTTCCATTTCACATTTACCTGGGAAATTCATTAAGTAGAAAAGCAGATGGGATCATTCTTGCGACTCAAATCATTTACCTTCTCTGCTCCTCCTTTTCAAACAAATGTATAGTGTTGAATTCTTCCACTGACTGTATGAAATAATTTCTTCCTGTGATACATCTTTATAATGATGGGGCAAAGGGAAGTTAAAGAATTGCCCAAATTCACAAAGCTTTGTAAGTCACTGAATTAGTACCTTCAAGCACTTACCCAATGGCTGCCAGCCAAATGGTTCTTTTTTTCAAGAAAAGAGACACTTTTCAATATTTTGTTTCTTTTCTTTTTAAGATTAATCAAAGGGTATATTGATCAGGGAAGCTCATAAGAGGCATCTTTGAGGGTTACTCTAAAATTTTGAATCCATGTTCTCCAATAACACAATATGTAAAATCTCTGAATCTAGGGGCCAATTGTAAGCTAGCTGGTTTCAAATACCACAGAGCACATAAATCTTTCTTCTCCCTTCTTTATCCCCTCAACCCATAATCTACTCACTCTTTGACCTCCCCCACAAGAAGCATGACTGCCTTAAATTTAGAGTTTTCCTTTCCATTAAACAATGCACATGTTTCACCTTAATCATATTTCAGAGATGGAGCCAATCAGTCTTAGTGAGCTTGCTCACTGCCTCCGATGAAGAGCAGTCTACAAGGACATAAACTGCCAGGGAGACATCACTGATTGGAAGTTGGGAGGCAGAACTTTCAAGAATGATTTAGGGATGCAGACTACTTTTACTTATTTGAACTAGCAGAGGGGAAGGTCAGGCCAAAACCATGAAAAAAATCTAGATAAGGAAATATTTTTGAAGAAATACTGTTTTGCAACTCCCAAATACCCACAATAATTTAAATTTGTCTCAGCGTGTATCCATTCATCCTCTTATTGACTGTGAGCTCTTAAGAATGTGCTCTCAGAAATAGATGAGAATAGTTTCTAATTAGCATAACTATTATAAATAAATGTATGTTATTCAAGTGCTTGAAAATAATTTTTTCCTAAGTAAACATGTTTACACCACTGATTTGTATTTCTTGTAAGAAAAGAGCATGCTGAGTAAAGGTAAATTTTAACCAAAAGTAATACAATATCCTCTCTGCATCTAATTAACTTTGGTCCAGTATAGATTAGTCTTAGTCCAAATTTCAATTACATTATGGCCAAAGTAACACAACAAGCATACTATTCATTGAATAGCACAATTCACTTTCATAAAATAGTGACTTTCTTCAGGAGAAAGATAAAAAAGAAGGTGGTTCATGGCATGAGATGTGTAAAATAGGTAAAGTTAGTAATTAAAACAGGAAAACTCCCCTTTTCAAAGCAAGAATCCTGTCCTAAGCCAAAATGAGAACAATATTAAGCATGTTCATTACCTTCCCATTTGAAGAAGTGCTCTCTTTCATATTATTTATTCTATTTCCAAATGCCATGCTCCAAACATAAAATTGATTTCCACTGATGCTCTTCAGCTTGGTCAGGCTCTCCAACCTCCCCTCCTCTTTCTTCCTAAACTTAATTAAAACCAGCATTCAGCCATACTGGAAAGAAACCCTATTTACATAACAGAAAGAAAAACAATTTTTTAAAGCCCACATTAATCATGGCTTTAAAGAAAGTCACCATAAACAGGACATATATACCTGAGGGACAAGCTCCAGCCACTTACGAAAAATATGTCTTTCTATCCGCAGGATATCAGTGTTACTCCAGAACATAGCTCTTCCATCCCCCAAGTGCCTCATTTTCATATGAAGTGACATGATTTGCCCACTCTGGTATAGAATAATGCATATTCAAAGTTGTCTCACCTACTTTTATAATCTAGTGAAAACTGAGATTTGTTTTATGGTATTGCCAGGAATAAAGGAAGGAAAATCAAGTACCTACTATGTGCCAAGCAAAATGCTCAGGGTTCTGGAGACATTACTTTCCTGGATGGTCCTGGCAGCTTCATGAAGTTGCTCGTTTACTCACCTTGAGCTTTAACCCTTAATCCACAGAGGTTCTGGCCCAGAGCTCCCTCCTGGCCCACAGAGATTCAAGGACATATTTATGAACCTCAGACATCCACTGCCTTCTTCTTCCTTACACGTACACTTCTTTTGCCATTGTTTTCTTCCAACATTGCACTGAGAACCACTTGGATTAACATGAAGAGAAAAGTATAGGAAGGTTGCCTATGGCAGAAACCTCAAATGGGTGAGCAAAATGGAAAGAAGATCCAGATTAAATTAATAAAGATTTTTACAGAAGGTTGCTAATGAGAGGGTATGCAAATTGAGTAGGATCAAAAAAAATCACCCAGTCACTCCCTATATCAATTTAATTCAAATATAAAAAAATGATGGCGCTGTTTATACTATCAGCCCCAAAAGTATGAGAAAAGGTTACATAATTGCCACAAATACACAACATGTTTGTCAAAAATAAAAGAAGAAAAACATAGCATTGAATCTTTAAGCTGGACTCTTATGGAATCTGTATGTTGCTGTTGCTATTCAGTCACTCAGTCGTGTCCGACTGCAGCACGCCAGACTTCCCTGTCCATCACCATCTCCTGGAGCTTGCTCAAACTCAAGTACTTTCAGTTGGTGATGCCATCCAGCTATCTTGTGCTCTGTCTTCCCCTTCTCCTGCCTTCAGTCTTTCCCAGCATCAGGGTTTTTCTAATGAGTTGGCTCTTCACATCAGGCAGCCAAAGTATTGGAGCTTCAGCTTCAGCATCAGTCTTTCCAATGAATATTCAGGATTGATTTCTTTTAGGATAGACTGAAAAGTTGGATCTCCTTGCAGTCCAAGGGACTCTCAAAAGTCTTCTCCAACACCACAGTTCCAAAGCATCAATTCTTTGGCACTAGGCTTTCTTTATAGTCCAAATCTCACATCCATACATGACTACTGGAAAAATCATAGCTTTTACCAGATGGACCTTTGTTGGCAAAGTAATGTTTTTGCTTTTTAATATGCTGTTTAGATTGGTCCTAACTTTTCTTCCAAGGAGCAAGCATCTTTTAATTTCATGGCTGCAGTCACCATCTGCAGTGATTTTGGAGCCCCCCCAAATAAAGTCTGTCACAAAAAAATAAAGCCTGTTTCTTACTTAATCTGTACCACAGACAGGTAAGATGGATACTCTGATCCACATTTACAGGTAAAGAATCTGAAGCAAAGAGCGTTTAAACTTTTGAAGAAGGTTATACAACTAATGGATGGTAGAGCTAGAACTTAAATCCGCTTTGCTTGATTCCAGCTCCCCATCTACATCTGCTCTTCCTCACATGAGAGGTGGCCCTGATAGAACTGCTATGGCCACATCACAGAGATACACTGTCAGGACTGAATGGAGTGGCCTGGATTCTGTTGTTCACTCTCATATATGATTCATATTTATTCTTAAAAAAGAAAAAAGTAACTGGTCTTGCCATGGGCTTGTGAGATCTTAGTTTCCCAACCAGTGATTGAACCCAGGCCCCTAGCAGTGGAAGTAGAGTCCCAACCACTAAATCGCTAGAGAATTACTCTGATTCCTATTTATTCTAACTCCTGAAATGCTGTGAATATGTTGTCAGCTTCTTTGACACCTCACTAAATGAAAGCTCCAAAGGGCAGGGATTCATTGATTGATTGATTGATCAGTGGAAAAGAGCTGCAATTGCTATACCCTGGAGATTATAGAGACACCAAGAAGGTGAAAATTGGGAGAAGCCCCTGCTAGATTACACAGAGTCAACCCTGATTGAACACCAGTCTGGTTGCCTTGACAGGTCCTTGTGTCCAAGCCTATGAATGTGTTGTATTTCTTCATGACCCATCAGGGATACTGGGTGGATTGGGGTGTGCTATGTCAGCCAGACTACTGGATTTGCTGGCGAGTTCCAATCTCAAGTACAATACTGACTTCCTCTCACTTTATTTTTGGATCTGTGCATCAGTCCCAAGCATCCTGCATCCTGCATCAAACCTGGACTGGCGATTCATTTCACTTATGATATCACACATGTTACACTGCCACTCTGCCAACCCATCCCACCCTCTCCCTCTCCCACAGAGTCCAAAATGCCATTCTATACATCTGTGTCTCTTTTGCTGTCTTGCATACAGGTTTATCATTACCATCATTCTAAATTCCATATATATGTGTAAGTATACTGTATTGGTGTTTTTGTTCTGGCTTACTTCACTCTGTATAATCAGCTCCAGCGTCATCCACCTCAATAGAACTGATTCAAATGTATTCTTTTTAATAGCTGAGTAATACTCCATTGTGTATATGTACCACAGCTTTCTTATCCATTCATCTGCTGATGGACTTCTAGGTTGCTTCCATGTCCTGGCTATTATAAACAGTGCCGCAATGAACATTGGGGTACACGTGTCTCTTTCAATTCTGGTTTCCTCGGTGTGTATGCCCAGCAGTGGGATCGCTGGATCATAAGGCAGTTCTATTTGCAATTTTTTAAGGAATCTCCACACTGTTCTCCATAGTGGCTGTACTAATTTGCATTCCCACCAACAGTGTAAGAGGGTTCCCTTTTCTCCACACCCTCTCCAGCATTTATTGCTTGTTGACTTTTGGATCGCAGCCATTCTGACTGGTGTGAAATGGTACCTCATTGTGGTTTTGATTTGCATTTCTCTGATAATGAGTGATGTTGAGCATCTTTTCATGTGTTTGTTAGCCATTCGTATGTCTTCTTTGGAGAAATGTCTATTTAGTTCTTTGGCCCATTTTTTTATTAGGTCATTTATTTTTCTGGAGTTGAGCTGCATAAGCTGCTTGTATATTTTTGAGATTAGTTGTTTGTCAGTTGTTTCATTTGCTATTATTTTCTCCCATTCAGAAGGCTGTCTTTTCACCTTGTTTATAGTTTCCTTTGTTGTGCAGAAGCTTTTAATTTTAATTAGATCCCATTTGTTTATTTTTGCTTATTTAAGTTAGGTTCTACCCTGGCAGAATTGCTCTATTTTGCATTTCTAGAGCCCATTTTTACCTGGATGTCCATCACCAGATGAAAGGATAAAGAAGATGTGATGGATATACACAATGGAATATATTGCTCAGCTATAACAAGGAATGCATTTGAGTCTGTTCTAACAAGGTAGATAAACCTAGAGCCTATTATGTATGCAGAGTGAAGAAAGTCAGAAGTGAAGTGAAGTCCCTCAGTCGTGTCCAACTCTTTGCGACCCATGGACTGTAGCCTAACAGGCTCCTCTCTCCATGGGATTCTCCAGGCAAGTGTACTGGAGTGGGTTGCCATTTCCTTCTCCAGGGGATCTTCCCAACCCAGGGATTGAACCTGGATCTCCTGCATTCCAGGCAGACGCTTTAAGCTCTGAGCCACCAGGGAAGCCCGAGGAAAGTCAGAAAGAGAGACAAATATTATATATTAATGCATATATATGGAACCTAGAAAGATGGTTCTGACAATCCTACAATATAGGGCAGCAAAGGAGACACAAAGATAAAGAACAGACTTTTGGACTCAGTGGGAGAAGGAGAGGGTGGGATAATTTGAGAGAATAACATTGAAACATATACATTACCATCTGTAAAATAGACAGCCAGTGAAAGTCTAATGTATGGCTCAGGGCACCCAAAGCTGGTGCTCTGTGACAATCTGGAGGGATGGGGTGAGGAGGGAGGTGGGAAGGTGATTCAGGATAGAGGGGACACATTTATGACCATGGCTGATTCATATTGATGTATGTAAAAAACCATCACAATATTGTAAAGTAATTATCATCCAATTAAAATAAGTTAATTAAAAGGAAAAGCAAGCCCCCCCTTTTTTTGTGGGGCAGAACCCCATAGGTTTTTCCAGTGGAGTCTGCACTGTTGCATCACTTGTTTCTATGTTTAAGGCTCTTTCTTTTTATGTGGAGCATTTTTTAAATCTTTATTGAATTTGTTACAATACTGTTTCTTTTTTGTGTTTTGTTTTTTGGCCGAAAGGCATATAGGATCTTAGCTCCTTGACCAGGGATTGAACCCAGAGCTCATACACTGGAAGGTGAAGTCTTACCCACTGGACTGTCAAGGAAGTCCCATCACTTGTTCTTAATGGTCCCTTTTCATCTCTCTGATCCCTGAACATCAACAGAAAGTCAGGTTCAACAGACAAGCTTGCAAAGTAGCAAGTTTCAGAGTCACAGATTCACAACTTACTGATGATTGAGACTTCAAAGGCCCCTGGCAAACTGGGATGCTGGACCTGACTCTATCAGACTGACTAAAGAGGGAGGCAGTAAACACTTCTTGCCAGGCATGCTTTCTCTTTTTTCCTGCACTTAAATTATTTGCTCTTTTGGAGTGCCAGTACTAAGACCCCAAAATTAAAGCATATGATTGGCTTTGCATCTTACTATGAATAGCATCATAACCCAGACCCAATTATCTATGCTTTTTTCAATAACTACTTGTAAAGTACATTTAAAATTTCTTTCTTGATACTGGTCTAAATCACATTGGTAAATTAATCATTATGCCTATGATAACAAGCATTCACAAAATCATGTGAGCTATTCGTTAGCCTCCCTCTGTCCTTCTTCCTAAAATTTCCTACAAATTCCATCAACATTTTTGTGAATGTTTAAGGCGGTTGAAATTCCAGATTCAAGACTGTACCTGTTAATATTATCAGCAGTCTTTGAGAAACAGGTTTCCAGTGGGATACAAGGTTCCCAGAGATGGATGCATATCAAAGAGATGCAGACACAGAGAAGGGATATGTGGACACATTAAAAGGGGAGGTTGAGACGGTTTCGGAGGGTACAACTGACGTCTATACACTACTGTGTGTGAAATAGATAGCCAGTGGGAACATGCAATATAGCACAAGGAGCTCAGCTCAGTGCTCTGTGATGAGCTAGAGGGGTAGACTAGGGGGAGCGGAAGGGACATTCAAGAAGGAGAGGATATGTGTATATATATAGCTGATTCACTTCATTGCACAGAAGATACTAACACAACATTATAAAGCAATTACAATCTAATTTTTAAAAAAACTAAAAAAAAAAAAAAGATTTAAGTACATAAGTTCAACCTCCCAGATACTGTGTGGGGTAATAGCCACACCCATTCTTCCCTATATAAGCATTATACAGTTAACCTGAGGCCCCGAAAAGTGAAGGTGAAAGTTGCTCAGTTGTGTCCATCTCTTTGGGAACCCCATGGACTGTAGCCTGCCAGGTTCCTCTGTACATGGAATTCTCCAGGCAAGAATGCTGGATGGGTTGCCATTCCCTTCTCTAGGAGATCTTCCCAACCCAGGGATTGAACCAGGATCTCCTGTATTGACAGGGAAATTCTTTACCGTCTGAGCCATCAGGGAAGCCCCATGATACCATAAACTTAAACTCCTTCACTGATGACCTCTAAGACTTCTCAGTAACAAATTACACCATCTTTGGAGAGCTGCTAAACATCTGGAACCCTGAGCCTCCCCAATCTTCCCTCCAAAATTTAGTCCATTTTTTCTGATTCTAGGCAATTCCTTATTGGTTTCCTCTAATCTTCCCTCTCCAGGTTTCAGCCAACCACAAAGTACCAAACCTATCAGGCATGAAATTTCTACTGATCCTATGAGAGAGTCCCTTTTCATTCGTTTTGTTTTCAGACGTAACTCTATATTTGATTATCTCACATTTATCAGTTTGCCAAGCATACATGTGTTTGCAATGAAGAGTGGAGGTAAGAAGATCAAAGATATTCAAGTAAAGAGAGGCTGATCTGACATGGATAAACTCTATCATATGGTCATATGTTTGGTCTTTCCCAACAATGTGCTATGTGGACTTATTATTAAATACTTTCAGGGTAAAAATCATAATTTTGAAACAAAAGCATATGAGCAGCTAATGCTTAGCATGGAGACTGACATACAGTAGGTACTTAATACTCAATAAATTTATCAGTGTCAGAATATTTGACCAAAATAGTAGCCCACACTTACATGCTATTTTATCCAAGAAGTAGTTACCAAACTGTTTTGATTGCATTCCTAACGCATACACGTTTGAGCATGCAACACAGTGTGTACAACTAGACATAATATATTATGTTCTTATAAAACACCAGTTCAGTTCAGCTCAGTTCAGTCACTCAGTCGTGTCCGACTCTTCACTACCTCATGAATTGCAGCATGTCAGGCCTCCCTGTCTATCACCATCTCTCGGAGTTTACCCAAACTCATGTCCATCGAGTCGGTGATGCCATCCAGCCATCTCATCCTCGGTCGTCCCCTTCTCCTCCTGCCCCCAATCCCTCCCAGGATCAGGACCTTTTCCAATGAGTCAACTCTTCACATGAGGGGCCAAAGTATTGGAGTTTCAGCTTCAGAATCAGTTTTTCCAATGAACACCCAGGGCTGATCTCCTTCAGAATGGACTGGTTGGATCTCCTTGCAGTCCAAGGGACTCTCAAGAGTCTTCTCCAACACCAAACTTCAAAAGCATCAGTTCTTCAGCACTCAGCTTTCTTCACAGTCCAACTCTCACATCCATGTGTGACCACTGGAAAAACCATAGCCTTGACTAGACAGACCTTTGTTGGCAAAGTAATATCTCTGCTTTTTAATATGCTCTCTAGGTTGGTCATAACTTTTCTTCCAAGGAGTAAGCAACTATTTTTTCTTTATTTTTTTTTAATTTTTATTTTTACTTTATTTTACTTTACATTACTGTATTGGTTTTGCCATATATTAACATGAATCTGTCTCGGGTGTACATGAGTTCCCAATCCTGAAACTGCTCCCCCCACCTCCCACCCCATATCAACTCTCTGGATCATCCCCGTGCACCAGTCCCAGGCATCCTGTATCCTGTATCGAACATAGACTGTTTCTTATCGAACATAGATTTGTTTCTTACATGATAGTATACGTTTCTGTGCCATTCTGCCAAAACATCCCACCCTCTCCCTCTCCCTCAGAGTCCAAAAGTCCGTTCTATACATTTGTGTCTCTTTTGCTGTCTCGCATACAGGGTTATCATTACCATGTTTCTAAATTCCATGTATATGTGTTAGTATACTGTATTGGTGTTTTTCTTTCTGGCTTACTTCACGCTGTATAATCGGCTCCAGTTTCATCCATCTCATTAGTACTGATTCAAACTTATTCTTTTTAATGGCTGAGTAATACTCCATTGTGTATATGTACTACAGCTTTCTTATCCATTTGTCTGCTGATGGACATCTAGGTTGTTTCCATGTCCTGGCTATTATAAACAGTGCTGCAATGAACATTGGGGTACATGTGTCTCTTTCAATTATGGTTTCCTCAGTGTGTATGCCCAGCAGTGGGATTGCTGGGTCATATGGCAATTCTATTTGCAATTTGGCTGCAGTCACCCTCTGCACTNATAAGTTAAATAAGCAGGGTGACAATATACAGCCTTGACGTACTCCTTTTCCTATTTGGAACCAGTCTGTTGTTCCATGTCCAGTTCTAACTGTTGCTTCCTGACCTGCATACAGATTTCTCAAGAGGCAGGTCAGGTGGTCTGGTATTCCCATCTCTTTCAGAATTTTCCACAGTTTACTGTGATCCACACAGTCAAAGGCTTTGGCATAGTCAATAAAGCAGAAATAGATGTTTTTCTGGAACTCTCTTGCTTTTTCCATGATCCAGTGGATGTTGGCAATTTGATCTCTATTCCTCTGCTTTTTCTAAAACCAGCTTGAACATCTGGAAATTCATGATTCACGTGTTGCTGAAGCCTGCCTTAGAGAATTTTGAGCATTACTTTACTGGCATGTGAGATGCATGTAATTGTGCGGTAGTTTGAGCATTCTTTGGCATTACCTTTCTTTGGGATTGGAATGAAAACTGACCTTTTCCAGTCCTATGGCCACTGCTGAGTTTTCCAAATTTGCTGGCATATTGAGTGCAGCATTTTCACAGAATCAGCTTTCAGGATTTGAAATAGCTCCACTGGAATTCCATCACCTTCACTAGCTTTGTTCGTAGTGATGTTTTTTAAGGCCCGCTTGACTTCACATTCCAGGATGTCTGGCTCTAGGTGAGTGATCACACCATCGTGATTATCTGGGTCATGAAGCTCTTTTTTGTATAGTTTTTCTATGTATTCTTGCCACCTCTTCTTAATATCTTCTGCTTCTGTTAGGTCCATACAATTTCTGTCCTTTATCGAGTCCATCTTTGCATGAAATGTTCCCTTGGTATCTCTAATTTTCTTGAAGAGATCTCTAGACTTTCCCTTTCTGCTGCTTTCCTCTATTTCTTTGCATTGATTGGTGAGGAAGGCTTTCTTATCTCTCCTTGTTATTCTTTGGAACTCTGCATTCAGATGCTTATATCTTTCTTTTTCTCCTTTGCTTTTCACTTCTCTTCTTTTCACAGCTATTTGTAAGGCCTCAGAGTAATAAAAGTGGAACTTAATTTTTAAAAAATATAAATAGAAGTTCTAGTATTGGAACCAAGATATTAATCATCTTAAATAGATGGGAATATCTGCTAGTATTTGAGCCTCAAAATTCAACTTTGGAATTTCTAAATCAATGAGGAGTTGTACATTAGAAATCTAAAGTATCAAATTGACTAAACATGTTATATTTTGTTTGATGGCTGTTTTAAAGATAGCCCTTATATTATAAGGCTGTCTAGGTTTCTAGAAAGTTGCCTCCAACAAAACAATAAACACTAAGATAATGTTGAGAAGTCTTAATTAGGATAAACTCAGAAAATGACAACCTTTCTCTATTTTTCTCTAGGCGGTTCAGCTCTTTAAGTCATTAATTTTTTTTTAATGAATCAGAAAATTTAAAAAATTTAAAGTTTTTTTTAAATTCAGTAGTTTTCAAGTATAAGTCATACCAGTTTTTAATCTTCCTTCAGGATGGAATTCCTGGAGAAAGAAATGGCAACCCACTACAGTATTTTTGCCTGAAGAACTCCATGGACAGAGGACCCTGGTGGGCTACAGTCCAAGGGGTCACAAAAATTCAGACACAACTTAGCCACTGAAAAACAGCAAAAAGCAAAGTAAAATTAGTGGACAACATGAATACATAGAAGAAGAAAAAGATATCAAAAAGGGAGGAAAATGACACACTGTCATATGTTACTGGGCTGATGACTAGCAATCATTCCCAAAGCCAAATCTCTTAGAGGTCCATTACCCCAAAAGTTCAGAAGTTTATAGAATTTCTTTAGAAACAAAAGCACCTTCAAAGTTATTGATCCAACATCCCCTTTCTACAGAGGAACCCAGTTCCCAAGCAGTTCATGCATACATCTAGTGGTAGAACTAGGACTACAGCTCACATACTTGATTCTCATTTAATTCACTGTGCCATGCTGCCTAAATAGTGACTTGATAAAAAATAAATATGGGCTTAACCACAAATTTTTTGTGGCAGGCACTTTTCCAAGTGCTTCATAAGTTCTAGCTTCATTATCCCAATGACTCTATTAGTTGGATTCTATTATTTTATTTTTTCCATTGCAGTGATTATTTATTGATCAGTTTTATTGAGATGTAATTGGCCAATAAAATTATGAGATATTTAAAGTGTATATGATGATTTGCCATAGATATGCATTGTAAAATGATTCCTATCACCAAGTTAATTCACACATTTGTCAAATTATGTTACAGTACTATCACCTCTGGTAGAGATTAAGACACTTAAGTGCAGGGAGCTTAAGTAATTTGTCAAATATGACATGACAAGTGAGAAAGTTTGGCTTTTACTACTTACCTCATTATTTCATTATAAGAAAAAGAAAGGAATGTTTCAAAATCATACCCAAGTCAAAATTAAATAAAAATGAGGTATCAGAATAGCTATTTTCATTGACTAACATATTGCAGAATTACTTTTATTCTTTTCTGACCATATTGAATAATTTCATTCTCTGACTATTCAGCAAGCATTTCATGGGAACTTTCGTGTTCCTGCTACCATACCGGAAGCTTGAGGACTCAGAGTGGAACATGCTGGTGGACTAAGCTTGGAAGGAGCTTTATTTTACTAATAAAGGCTGAGAAGAACATGATCACAGCAAAGATAAACAAGCTAAGCTGGGGCAGAGCAAGCCCAGACTGTGGTGCAAAGCCATGGCCCTGTTCCATTGAACTTGGAGTCCAGAGCAAGTCAATACTGTCAGGTGATAGTAAGACCTGATAACCTTCTCTATTTTCCTCTTCTTCATCACTAGGAGAAGCTATGGTGATGCAGGAACAGGCACAGGTAAAATACTGTTATTATCAGAGATTCAGACAGACCATCATCCTGGCTCCCTCAGGGGGAAAAAATATGGAAGCACGGTTTTCTCTTGTGGGAAGAGTGTTACCTCTGATCTACTTTTGTTAAGGATTTGAAAATATCTTATATCCATGTACCAATGCCAAAATTCTTTCCTTGGTTTTCAGCTATGAACCTCAAACCTTGATATAAATGTTTGAGGTGAGGTTCAAGGTTTTCTTATTAACTATTCATATATTCTACACTTGAATTAGTGACTTGAGCAGTGGCTGTGCAGCACTGGAACAGCGAGTGGTGGCTGTGAGCCGCGCTGGAGCAGTGAGCCGTGGGGAGGAAATACCCAACATCTGAGGTCAGGAGTGGGGTGCAAGGGGATATCTCGCATCCAAGGTCAGAGAAACCCCAGTAAGATGGTAGGCACTGAGAGAGAGCATCAGAGGGCAGACAGACAGAAACCACAATCACAGAAAACTAATCTAATCACATGGACCACAGCCTTGTCTNGAGGAAATACCCAACATCTGAGGTCAGGAGTGGGGTGCAAGGGGATATCTCGCATCCAAGGTCAGAGAAACCCCAGTAAGATGGTAGGCACTGAGAGAGAGCATCAGAGGGCAGACAGACAGAAACCACAATCACAGAAAACTAATCTAATCACATGGACCACAGCCTTGTCTAACTCAATGAAACTATGAGCCATGCCATGTAGGGCCACCCAAGACAGACAGGTCATGGTGGAGAGTTCTGACAAAATGTGGTCCACTGGTGAAGGGAATGGCAAACTACTTCAGTACTCTTGTCTTGAGAACTCCATGAACAGTATGTAAAGGCCAAAAGATAGGACAATGAGAGATGAACTCCCCAGGTCAGTAGTGCCCAACATGCTACTGGAGAAGAGTGGAGAAATAACACCAGAAAGAATGAAGAGATGGAGTCAAAGCAAAAATAACACCCAGCTGATGGTACTGGTGATAGAAGCAAGGTCTGATGCTATAAAGAGCAATATTGCATAGGAACCTGGAATGTTAGGTCCATGAATCAAGGCAAATTAGAAGTGGTCAAACAGGAGATGGCAGAGTGAATGTTGACATTTTAGGAATCAGGGAACTAAAGTGGACTGGAATGGGTGATTTAACTCAGGTGACCATTATATCTACTACTGTGGGCAAGAATCCCTTAGAAGAAATGGAGTAGCCATCATGGTCAACAAAAGAGTCTGAAATGCAATATTTAGATGCAATGTCAACAACAGAATAATCTCTTCGTTTCCAAGGCAAACCATTCAACATCATGGTAATCCAAGTCTATGCCCCAACCAGTAATGCTGAAGAAGCTGAAGTTGAACGGTTGTATGAAGACCTACAAGACTTTCTGGAACTAACACCCCCAAAAGATGTCCTTTTCATTATAGGGGATTGGAATGCAAAACTAAGAAGTCAAGAAACGCCTGGAGTAACAGGAGAATTTGGCCTTGGAGTACAGAATGAAGCAGGGCAAAGGCTCATAGATTTAAGCCAAGAGAATACACTGATCATAGCAAATACCTTCTTCCAACAACACAAGACAAGAATCTACACATGGACATCACTAGATGGTCAACACTGAAATCAGATTGATTATATTCTTTGCAGCCAAAGATGGAGCAGCTCTATACAATCAGCAAAAACAAGACCAGGAGCTGACTGTGGCTCAGATCATGAACTCCTTATTGCCAAATTCAGACTTAAATTGAAGAAAGTAGGGAAAACCACTAGACCAGGTAAGACCTAGGTCAAATCCCTTATGATTATACAGTGGAATTGGGAAATAGATTTAAGGAATTAGATCTGATAGAGTACCTGATGAACTATGGACAGAGGTTCGTGACATTGTACAGGAGACAGGGATTAAGACCATTCCCAAGAAAAAGAAATGCAAAAAAACAAAATCGCTGTCCAAGGAGGGCTCAAAACAGCTGTGAAAAGAAGAGAAGCAAAAAACAAGGGAGAAAAGGAAAGATATACCCATTTGAACGCAGAGTTCCAAAGAATAACAAGGAGAGATAAGAAAGCCTTCCTCACTGATCAATGCAAAGAAATAGAGGAAAGAAACAGAATGGAAAGACTAGAGATCTCTTCAAGAAAATTAGAGATACCAAGGGAATATTTCATGCAAAGATGGGCTCGTAAAAGAACAGAAATTGTACGGACCTAACTGAAGCAGAAGATATTAAGAAGAGGTAGCAAAAATACACAGAAGAATTGTACAAAAAAGATCTTCATGACCCAAATGATCATGATCATGTGATCATACCCAGATGATGATGATGGTGTGAGCACTCATCTAGAGCCAGACATCCTGGAATGTGAAGTCAAGTGGGCCTCAGGAAGCACCACTGCGAACAAAGCTTTCAAGGTGAGGGAATCCCAGTTGAGCTATTTCAAATTCTGAAAAATGATGCTGGGAAAGTGTTGCACTCAACATACCAGCAAATTTGCAAAACTCAGCTGTGGCCACAGGACTGGAAAAGGTCAGTTTTCATCCCAATTCCAAAGAAAGGCAATGCCAAAGAATGCTCAAACTACCATACAAATTGCACTCATCTCACACGCTAGCAAAGCAGTGCTAAAAATTCTCCAAGCCAAGCTTCAAAAATACGTGAACTGTGAACTTCCAGATGTTCAAGCTGGTTTTAGAAAAGGCAGAGGAACCAGAGATCAAATTGCCAACATCTCCTGGATCATCAAAAAAGCAAGAGAGTTCCAGAAAAACACCTATTTCTGCTTTATTGAATATGCCAAAGCCTTTGACTGTGTGGATCACAACAAACTGAGGAAAATTCTTCAAGAGATGAGAATAACAGATCACCTGACCTGACTCTTGAGAAACCTATATGCAGGTCAGGAAGCAACAGTTAGAACTGGACATGGAACAACAGACTGGTTCCAAATAGGAAAAGGAGTCTGTCAAGGCTGTATATTGTCACCCTGCTTATTTAACTTATATGCAGAGTACATCATGAGAAACCCTGGGCTGGAGGAAGCACAAGCTGGAATCAAGATATCCGGGAGAAATATCCATAACCTCGGATATACAGATGACACCACCCTTATGACAGGAAGTGAAGAAGAACTAGAGAGCTCTTGATGAACGTGAAAGAGGACAGTGAAAAAGTTGGCTTAAAGCTCAGCATTCAGAAAACTAAGATCATGCATCTGTCCCCATCACTTTATGGCAAATAGATGGGGAAACAGTGGAAACAGTGGCAAACTTTAATTTTAGGGCTCCAAAATCACTGCAGGTGGTGACTGAAGCCATGAAATTGAAAGACGCTTACTCCTTGGAAGGAAAGTTATGACCAACCTAGATAGCATATTAAAAAGCAGAGACATTACTTGTCAACAAAGGTTCATCTAGTCAAGGTTATGGTTTTTCCAGTGGTCATGTATGGATGTGAGAATTGGACTATAAAGAAAGCTGAGCCCCAAAGAACTGATGCTTTTGAACTGTGGTGTTGGAGAAGACTTTTGAGAGTCCCTTGGATTGCAAGGAGATCCAACCAGTCCATCCTAAAGGAGATCAGTCTTGAGTGTTCATTAGAAGGACTGATGTTGAAGCTGAAACTCCAATACTTGGCTACCTGATGAGAAGTGATTTACTGGAAAAGACCCTGATGCTGGGAAAGATGGAAGGCAGGAGGAGAAGGGGATGACAGAGGATGAGATAGTTGAATGGCATCACCGACTCAATGGACATAAGTTTGAGTAATCTCCGGGAGTTGGTGATGGACAGGGAGGCCTGGTGTGCTGCAGTCCATGGGGTCACAAAGAGTTGGGCATGACATAATGACTGAACTGAACTGAACTAATAGCTTGAATTTAAGAATTGTGACACAATATCATAGGAAAATGTTAGCCTTCTCTTCGTTTCTGGAAGCCAGAAGGGAAAAAAAATGTGGAGACAGAATTGTATGTGGAGCTTAGAAAACAAAGCACCAAAGACTTTCATGGCCCTCTAGACCCTAGACTGCCTGGAGCACTAACACCAAGGAAGACATCTTTATCCTTAGGTGGACAGCGAATGTCAGAAAACTGAAAGCTGTCTACAGCAGCAGTGAAGCATGATAGAGTGTGCACGCATGCTCAGTCATGCCTGACTCTCTGGACCCCATGGACTGTAGCCTGCTGGGCTCTTCTGTCTGTGGAATTTTCCAGGCAAGAATACTGGAGTGGGTTGCCATTTCCTCCTCCAGGGGATCTTCCTGACCACGGGACTGAACTCCTCTCTCTTGCATCTCCTGCACTGGCAGGCGGATTCTTTACCACTGCACCACTTGGGAAACCTAATATAATGCATGTCTGTTTATATAGTATATATATTTTCATGCTTTACACATAGAAAAAGATTTTGCCACCAAGAACAAAACTTAGCATCTCTGATAGCTGCCTATTTTTGAAGACGTTGGGTATATTTAATTGCTGTTCTTGCTTTTCCCCACTCAAAGGGAGGTTATAACATCTGAGTATTGATTAAGGCTTTAATTGTTACTCCAAACCATTCATCTTTTAGTGGGGAAACAAGAATTCATGGGGATTGAGAAACTTACCTGCCTGCATTGAAACCACTGCCTTCCCAGGGCATCAGGCTGCCTTCCATAACATGAGCCAAACAACTAGCATATGTGTGGCTTTGAGTAAGATGAGAATGAGTAAAAATGGATCTTCCATTCACTGGATCTCTCAAGAATGATTCATATGAAAAGGAATTAGAAATTTTCTTTTATTATAAAATGATACTGAGACTATTGAGCCCCAGAAAGATCAAGTGTCTATTCAAGTTCACTGTACATGCAGTGAATAGTACAGCTGGGGAAAATTTGAACTTGGAGTGTTCCCTCCATTCACCAGTCCACGCTCTGTCTACTATACATACTTATTCTGATGGGTACCCTTTTGGTTTTTCACATCAGGCATACATCCGGGGCATGTTTTCCTTTCTCAATCGCATCTTTAATGAGTTAAATGGAATTTACCTCATTTTATTTTATTACAATTATATGAAAGATTTAGCCTCTGTTTTTGAGTAGGCATGTTAAAACACTTATGTATGTTTTCTGTGTCTTCCTTAAAATACTACGAAGTTTAAAGTGTATACAAAATACTTTGAAGTGCCACTGTCACTATCTGCTTATTGATGACCCTGCTGATGGTAGTTATTCACTGTGTCTGGCTACAGTGTTGCTTGCAACTATGAGCAGTGAGGAAGACACATCTCTGAAGAATCTTGGCCTATACAGTACTGAGGAAATGACTCAAGGCTCCAGGATGCCATCCATAATCATCGCTTTTGAAACCAAAGTTGCAAAATCTGAGGGTGGCACTACTGGTGAAATTCCACTGTCATATCTGCCTACGTGACACTATCAGTCAAGAGTTGGATCTCACAGCCTGGCTCTGAGCAATAGCACTAGTATAAAAAAGAGCTTTGATGCCTCACAGATTTAGAAAGGTTAAAGAACAGTCCCAGATTACCTAGATCATTCTTCCATACTTCAGACAAGCATTCGTCATATTAAAAGAAGGTTAATTCATTGTTTGTTTCCAGCAAATTTCCTAATCAATTTCACAAAGGACACTGCTAAATAAGACTCTGATCTGTAAGGAACATTGTCCAAGCATCTTCTGTCAGAATGAGATAAGATTTTCCTCAGTGTTAAATGCAGAAAATATTGGAAAATAAAATAAATTCTCCTTCCTTCAATCAACTAGAACAATGGTTTTGAAACTGTTTAAGATCCCCGCACTGGAGACAGTAGCTCAAGAACCACTGGAAGAGACTGGAGGAAGAATTCTGGGTCTCCCAGTACCTCTAAAGAGAGCAGCGTCATCTACACTTTTATGTTCTACATGAAATCTATTTTGAAAAATGAATGTGGGCGGAAGGAAGGATGAATAGGCAGAGCACAGATTATTTTTTAGGGCAGTGAAACCACTCTGTATGATACTATGATGGTAGATCTATGTCATTGTTCATCTGTCCAAACTCATGCAATATACAGCACCCAGAGTGAGTCCTAAGTAAATCATGGACTTTGGGTGATAACGATGTTGTTGTGGATAATAATATAGGTTCATCAGTTGAAGCACTCTGGAGCGGGATGTTGATAATGGGAAAGGTTATGTATGTGTAGGAGTAGGATGTATACAGAAATCTCTATATCTTCCCCTCAATTTTGCTGTGAACCTAAAACTGCTCTGGACAATAATATTTATGAATAAAAAATAAGAATGCTGTGAACTCCTAACATACTTTGGAATCTCCACCCCCTAAGCAGTTAAACTGTACTTTTCTCATGCCTGGAATCTCTCCTTTAATGTACTAAGCACTGCCCTATATTCACACCCCTTATGAGAAAGCAGATGTTGTGCTGGCATATGGTGCCCACTCATAAATTTCTGTAACCTTTCCCTGGTAGAAAAATGATGGGCAATGATGGGTTCCAGTGACCGGCCTTTTTAGCTTTCCCTGAGGAGCTCAGGAGCTCTGGTCCCATTTGTTCCCCTCGGGTGGGTGAGCCAGTGCCATGGGCATCCATCCACTGACAGCAGGCCCAGATGGAGGCAGGGAGAAGACAGCAGGCTGGATCAGGCTCTGAGAGCTGCACTCAGCCTTCCACCTGGGAAAGCCAGAGGTGGGAACCTGTGGTCCTCTGCAGCCTGCAGAGGAACTGAGCCAAGGGCTTCAGATGCACGGGGTACTCTGAGCTGAGTGGCCCTGAAGAAAGGGGGTGAATGGCAGAAAATAGAGCCACTGATTAGTAGATCCTGATGCAAGTGCCAACTGATTAGATCACAGAACACCTAGAGGCATCTTTGAAAATGAGAGGAAGAGCTGCCTCTCCTGACATAAACATCACAGTGTAGCTTCATTATCCCTTTTCATTCTGAAGACTGTAGGGACACAAATGGTCTGATCCTGTATGATCCTGCATTTGCACACATTTTGCTTGTCATTGATTTGTGTCAGTCTCGTCTCCTGATCCATGCTGCAGACAACCTGAGAACACAAACCATGTGTCCTAAAACTCTTCCTCCTTTCTAGAGCACAAACCTGGGCACGCTCTGTGTACTTGTATTCAAATATGGACTAAATGACAAAGGGAAGGCCACTGCCACAGACTTTTTTCACATCAGTAACAGCAACTAACACTGATGTCACACCCCATTGTTTTGTACAGTCATAGTGGATAATCTGCTTTCATGTGCATTACCTAATTTGATAGGCATGTGCATTGCCTAATTGGCCTGTTACACAGAATATAACACTGAAACTGTTGTTTCAATGATTTGTCCAAAGCCATAGAGATCTGAGCTATAAAAGAAGGATAGAATTCATGTTTCCTAACTCATTGTCCAGTTTCAGCTACAGTTAACCTGAACTTTTATTCTAGAATAAGCCAGTTGTTTTTCCTTTACAAAAGGATTCAGGCAGGTAAGCCTGAAGGTACATTGATGTACCTTGGTACTGGGATAGCATTAGAAGTACTCTGGAAATGATACCCAATGATGAGTATAGAGCCTTATCTAACCTTCTATCCTGACACTCAGCCATATGGTTACATGCCTCTTCTGTTTTAAAAGCTGCATCTGTGGTCCCACAAGGAGCTTGGCTAATTATGGAGAGCTGGACGTGTACACATAAAGATAATAAATGTGTCCTATCTTTAGTAGCTTATGCCATCAATGAGGCCATGAAGGAAGATGCCTCAAGCTCTGAGCAACCAATGGGGGAAAGACTTCATAGGTGGGTGACTATTAGGCAGGATGGAGTTCAGTTCGGTTCAGTCACTCAGTCATCTGCCATTCTTTGAGACCCCATGGACTGCAGCACACCAGGCATCCCTGTCCATCACCAACTCCTGGAGATTGCTCAGACTCATGTCCATCAAGTCAGTGATGCCATCCAACCATCTCATCCTCTATCGTCCCCTTCTCCCACTTTCAATCTTTCCCAGCATCAGAGTTTTTTCCAATGAGTCAGTTCTTCACATCAGGAGGCTTCAATTTCAGCATCAGTCTTTCCAGTGAATATTCAGGACTGATCTCCTTTAGGATTGACTGATTGGATCTCCTTGCAGTCCAAGGGACTCTCAAGACTCTTCTCTAATATCAAAGTTCAAAAGGACCAATTCTTTAGTGCTCAGCTTTCTTTATAGTCCAACTCTCACATCCATACATGACTACTGGAAAACCATAGCTTTGACTGGACAGATTTTGTTGGCAAAGTAATGCCTCTGCTTTTTAATATGCTGTCTAGACTGGTCAAAGCTTTTCTTCCAAGGAGCAAGTATCTTTTAATTTCATGGCTGCAGCCACCATCTGTAGTGATTTTGGAACCTTAAAAAATAAAGTCTGCCACTGTTTCCATTGTTTTCCCACCTATTTATCATGAAGTGATGGGACCGCATACCAGATCTTTGTTTGTTGAATATTGAGTTTTAAGCCAACATTTTCACTCTCCTTTTTCACTTTTATCAAGAGGCTCTTCAGTTCCTCTTCACTTTCTGCCATAAGGGTGGTGTCAACTGATTATCTGAGGTTATTGATATTTCTCCCAGAAATCATGATTTCAGCTTGTTCTTCATCCAGCCCAGTATTTCCCATGATGTACTCTCATGTATGTTCTCCAGTAAAGAGCATCCTGATGAAAGTGAAAGAGGAGAGTGAAAAAGTTGGCTTAAAACTCAACATTCAGAAAACTAAGATCTTGGCATTTGGTCCCATCACTTCATGGCAAATAGATGGGGAAACCATGGAAACAGTGACAGACTTTATTTGGGGGCTCCAAAATCACTGCAGATGGTGACTACAGCCATGAAATTAAAAGACACTTGCTCCTTGGAAGAAAAGTTATGACTAACCTAGACAGCATATGAAAAAGCAGAGATATTACTTTGCCAACAAAGTCCACTGTCAAAGCTATGGTTTTCAGTAATCATGTGTGGATGTGAGAGTTGGACTGTAAAGAAGGTTGAGCACTGAAGAATTGATGCTTTTGACTGTGGTGTTGCAGAAGGCTCTTGAGAGTCCCTTGGACTGCAAGGAGATCCAACCAGTCCATCCTAAAGGAGATCAGTCCTGGGTGTTCATTGGAAGGACTGATGCTGAAGCTGAAACTCCAACACTTTGGCCACCTGATGTGAAGAACTGACTCACTGGAAAAGACCCTGACGCTGGGAAAGATTGAAAGTGGGAGGAGAAGGGGACAAGAGAGATGAGGTGGTTGGATGGCATCACTGACTCAATAGACATGAGTTTGAGCAATCTCCAGGAGTTGGTGATGGACAGGGAAGCCTGGTGTGCTGCAGCCATGGGGTCTCAAAGAGTTGGACAAGACTGAGTGACTGAACTGAACTGAACTGAACTCTGCATATAAGTTAAATAAGCAGGGTGACTATATACAGCTTTGTTTTACTCCTTTCTCAATTTGGAACCAGTCTGTTGTTCCATGTTCAGTTCTAACTGTTGCTTCTTGATCTGCGTACAGATTTCTCAGGAGCCAGATAAAGTGATCTGATGTTCCCATCTCTTTAAGAATTTTCCAGTTTGTTGTGATCCAGACAGGATGGAGACAAGGTGCCAGATAGAGTTACAGGCAAGGAATAACATCAGCAGGAGGTGAGAGGAGGTGCAAGAACATTGCATTTTTTGAATAACTGTGGGTTTACTCCATTCCTCTACTGTGATATTTTTCTTCTTCATCCATCAACCCTACCTAAAATTCAATCACTCAACAAATATATATTGAGCTTTATTTTATGCTAGATACTTCCCTTCATTTCCCATCCTCATTTCTGGCTACCTCACACTTGTATGGCCTTCCAAGCTGGTAAAGAATCTGCCTTCCAACCTGGAGATCCAAGTTCAACCCCTGGGTTGGAAAGATCCCCTGAAGAAGGAAACTGCAACCCACTCCAGTATTCTTGCCTGGGAAATCCCATGGACAGAAGAGCCTGGCCAGCTACAGTCCACGAGGTAACAAAAAGTCAAGCACAATTTAGTGACTAAACACCAGCACACCTGTATAACTGCAAGTACTTTTCTATAGTAGATCACAGTCCCTGGTCATTCAACACTGATTTATGAGTACACGTTGATATGTACTTATGTGAGACAAACTGTTGGGTGTTGTACAAAGTCTAAAACTCTATAAA
The DNA here is from genome assembly GCA_006408695.1 of Aepyceros melampus. Lineage (NCBI taxonomy): Eukaryota > Metazoa > Chordata > Mammalia > Artiodactyla > Bovidae > Aepyceros > Aepyceros melampus. Next base: position 123,461 of record SJXQ01007332.1, on the reverse strand, counting down.
GAAATAACCCTGTCTTCAAGGAGTTTGAACTCTTGTAAGGAAGATTAGACAGGCATGAAAAGAATCATAATTCATGGTATATATAAGTGCTGCATAAGAGGTGTAAAATGAATTATAGGCATTTGCACAGTGTAACAGAGCTCCATTATGACATGGTTCATTAGTACATGTCTTTGGATATACTATAAATCAATTCTTGACACACGCAGAAATAATGAGTGAATCAATTAGGAAGAGGAATCCTTTTTATTTCAGGTGAAGCCGAGATGGCAGAACTAAGATCTAGGTTTCAAGTTCAGTTTCAAGTTTCAGTTCATCTTTAATGGTGTCATAGGTCTCCTTAAGATCCAAGACAATGGCATTGTGGCAGCTGATACTGAAAGAGGGAGCTGAGACTTCAAGGTCAAATTGCAGTAAGTCATTATCACAGGCAGGGTCAAAGGAGTATGTGGAGTTTTTCTATGTCACACAGGAAGGTGAGAGGAGCACTGAAGAACCAGACCACCACTTGGGAGGACCACCAGGGCTGAGGTACAGAGAAACAAGGACATGATTAGTCAGATTCATCCTAGGGCTTACTTGCATGACCACATGCACGCTCATGACTTCAGCTACCATCTTTATATAAGCTACTCTGACTTCCTCTGAGATCTAGGTTTATAAATTTACCTAGTTATAGAGTGAGAAACCCAAAAACGATTCTGGTCATTGCCTCTTGTGCTTCCCCAGGGCCCGATTGTTACCAATTGACATAAATTTATCTCTGAATTATCTCTTGATTGCATCCATTTTTACACCTCTGTGGCTTTCTATCTGGTCTAGGAAGTCCAGTAGCTCCCTACTGTATTTCCCTCCTAGCTGGTCCACTCACATCTGATCTGACATCTCTACAATTTGTTTCCCACACTGCTTTCAGAGACATCTTTGCAAAATTAAATATGACTATGTCACTCCCCTGATATGACATTTCCAGTGCTTCCCATTGCCCTGAGAAGAAAACCAAATAGTTAGCATACATCAAGGGTCTTGCTTTATCTAATATAAACTGCCTCTCTAATCTCATTACCCATCTTTCTCCCAAGCCTGCTGGAATTCAACCACAGGACCTCTCCCTGGTATCAAACATGCCAGTCTCCCCCTTTGTTGGGCTGCAGCCTGTATGCCTGTTAGCCTTGTAGTTCTCCAGCCTCAAGACTAAAGACATAGCCCAGAGACAGTGACAGAGAAATCCACAGCTTATTGGATATGAAGTTTTACATTAAGTTCCAGGAGTAACACCTCATCACGCACAGCAGATGACAGGCAAGACATGGCTATAGTCATTGTTACTGGGAAGAAAAAGAGGTTACCATTTACAGGGAGAATTGACAGGGGGCTCGTCAATTACCAGGAACTAGTAAGCCCTATAATTAAAAGAACTGGCTGGTCCTGTGAGTAGAGCAGGGACTGCTTGAGCAGGGGATTACAGAAAGCAAAAGAAAAGCCATCTTGAGTGACCAGACCATACATTCCTGGTACAGGGTCTTGGCTCATGTGTTCCTGCAGCCTGGTATGGTCATCTCCTCCCTTCTGCAGCCACTTCCCTTGATTCCTGCTTCAGCCTCACCCATCTTTGACATCCCAAGTCCTTAGAAATGCTTCCCTAAACTCCATCTTCACTCATCCACTTCAATAAGTGAAATTCTTTACATTCATGTTCTCCCAGGTCTATGTTTCCTCTTCAGCATGCTAACCTCAGTTTATAATTTAACATTTACCAATGTGATTGCCTCTCTTTCCATGTAAACTGTAATCTCTGTGAGAACAAGAGGTACCTCGGCTTTTTCTTTCCATCTTTTCCATCTTATCTCCAGTGATATCATCAAAGCAGTCTGGTAGGTGCTCAACACACATATATTAAGGATACTACTAGTAATATGTTGGTTAAACACCTCCTCTAGAGATACATGGATTTTTATTACATAAATCACACTCACAGACATTGATTGGTTTCACTGAAAGATATAAATGAAATGGTTCTTTATGTTGACATAACATTGTACTTGTAAACATAATTGAGGTAACATTCTTAGCTAAGACAAGGAAGTGGTAGATTTTCTGATGATTCTGATTCAAGTCCTTCAAAAGTGCATTTCTAAAGAGACCTAAACTCTTACAAATAGAATATCATAGAAAGGTAAGGAAATTTTGGATGGCACCTGTGACCAGCCTTCTGTTGATTCCTAGACCTGAGGCTCACAGAAAAGTAGAGATGGCTGGGGAGGAAGGCACAGACCGGAACAAAGTCCTGTGTGCCTGTTCAATTTAAACATTTCCCATGATAACTGCAGAATTTCAAGGCGAGAAGCTGGAAGTAAGATTAGCAATTCATTAGTGGCCAAGTTTGAAAAGTCACCATTGTCACTGTCTAATGAGGCTTTATAGTCTAAATCTCCAAGAAAGAAACAAAACATCTCCATTAGCTAGTGACAAACATCCTTGTGCATTTCTGGAACCAAGATTTTGTTGATTGCTGACACTTGAGAGAGGGTTATGATTCATATTATGAAAAGAACTAGATTTTTTTTTAAGGAGATGCAACTTGGTAACTAATTTTTGTCTCTCTCTGCCAGTGTAACCGTTTGAATGTTAATTTAATTTTACAGAATATCATTTATGTAAATGTAATTAGAAGGGAAACATGATCTGGAGATGCACAGCACCAAAGAAAATTTATTACTCCAAGGGGTATTGCTCTAATCATTCAACTGCAATATTGAGTTTCCCCAGATTTAATCTAAAAGCAATAAATTACAAAAGGCTAATGCCCTGCCCAACAACAAGCTGTCATGAACCCAAGTTTCAGGGAGGGAAACCAGAAAGAGGAAGAGGGTGGGGGAAAAGCCTGAACTTAATTTCAGCAACAGGCTATCAGCAGCTTCACATTTCCTGACATAAAACTCAGGAGAGACAACAGAGCTAGGGACAAAAGAAAAGGCTTCATTTCCTAAATAAGAATAAAATGGTGACTTCCAACCTCCTACTGCTTTTCCATCCAGAAATCTGACCAGGGCTCTTGTTGCCGAACATTATTATAAATGTTCCAAGTTCAGGGCCCCATGTTCCCCAACAACATAGGGAGAGGAGTCCAGCCAGGATAAAACAGCCTGTCTCTTCATGTTATTGCGAGGCTGTTCTTTTGCAGAGATGAGGAAAAGACCCAGCCTGATGAATGTCAAGGTCCTCCTTGCGTTCTGTTGCATGCATGCAGGAAAGCCAGTTCTGCCGAGGCACCCTGCCAACACAGAGAAGCCAAGCCTGTTAAAAGAAATACTCTTCAGTCTTCTGCTTTCCTGTCCATGACAAGTGAGAGGTCATAGCTGGAAGAACTTGGGGTGGTAAGTGTTCTCTCTGTTGCATAAGTCCCATATGTGAATTTGACTGTGACTGAGGCTACCTGGTCCTTTAAAGGTACTCAACAATTGCCATGATGAAAAGAGAAAAAAGAAAATCAATCAATCAATCAAACCACCTGGCTCTATAAAAGAAATCCTTGGTGAGGCTACTATAACCTGGGTTCCACCAAGGAGTGATAAAATTAAGATTTCCATGGTTAGGACTCAGGTATGGGTATCTTTTAAAAGCTCCCCACTGGTAATTTAATGTGCAGCCCACAGTAAGGACAGCCTTGGATAAAGGTTTATGGCCTGCAGTGGGATGCCCATGTTCAATATGTCATAGTGTCATAGATTCATTCTCATGGACAGGGATTTCTTAAATGAAACAAAAGTGAAGGGGAAATATGTCTGCTCTCAGAGAACAGAAACATAATTGTGGCAGACCAGGTAGGCAATTGGAGAAGGAGATGGGGAACCCACCCCAGTATTCTTGCCTGGAGAATCCTATGGACAGAGGAGCCTGGAGGGCTATAGTCGATGGGGTCATAAAAGTCAGACATGACTTAGCGACTAAACCACCAGGTAGGCAGCAGCAATCATCAAGCAAAAGCATATAATTTCATGTCCTTTTAAAACCTAGATAATAAAAGGTCTTATGCTCGTGTTAAACTATTTTGTCTAACATGTTAAATAATATAACCTACCTCATCTTCTTCACGGAAAAGGCGATGGCACCCCACTCCAGTACTCTTGCCTGGAAAATCCCATGGACGGAGAAGCCTGGTAGGCTGCGTCCATGGGGTCGCAAAGAGTCAGAGACAACTGAGCGACCTCACTTTTACTTTTCACTTTCATGCATTGGAGAAGGAAATGGCAACCCACTCCAGTGTTCTTGCCTGGAGAATCCCAGGGACAGGAGAGCCTGGTTGGCTGCCGTCCATGAGGTCGCACAGAGTCGGACACGACTGAAGCGACTTAGCAGCAGCAGCAGCATCTTCTTCAAGTCAAGCAGTTTGAACATTGTAACCAAAGGCATTTCTGGGAGGGGGTGTGGAAAAAAAAAACCCTAAAAGAAATTTTATGTACATTTTTTTTCATCACTCAGAAACATATTGACTCTGTTTGCTCATTTGTTTGTATTTGCTTGTTTTTTTTTTCCCGTGAATCCTGTGCATTGACTGGACTGTTTAATTCAGCAAAGGGTGTGTTATCTGAGGAGAATGAATGTTTTCAGAGTTTAAAGAGAGAATAGAGGCTGTGACTCTATTAGGATTTCTCAATTATACATCTGCAATTAGTGGTACATGAAACATTTATTTTTAAACTTTTGCTGTTTTGTTTTGTTTTTAATAGGTTTTTAAATTTTTTCCCTTTTTTATTAAATGTATTTATTTTTAATTGAAGAATAATTGCTTTACAATATTGCATTGGCTTCTGCCATGCACCAACGTGAATCCGTCCTAGGTATACACACGTTCCCTCCCTTTCGAGCCTCCCTCCCAGCTGTCACCCCTCCCCAGCCCTCTAGGTTGTTCAAGAGTGCTGGTTTGAGTTGCTCGAGTCATACAGAAAATTCTCTTTGGCTCTCTGTTTTACGTAAGGTAGTGTATATGTTTCCATGCTACTCTCTCCATTCATCATCCTACCCTCTCCTTTCTCCTCCCCATATGTGTCTAGAGCCTATTTACAGAGTGAGGTAAATCAGAAAGCGAAAAACAAATATCATATATTAACACATATATATGGAATCTAGAAAGATGGTACTGATAAATCTATATACAGGGCAGCAATGGAGATGCAGACATAGAGAACAGCTTATGGCTATTTTGTTTTTATTCAAATGTTTAGTAGAAGAAATGTAAGCAGCACTTCAAACCTGTGCTTCAGTGGAAAATATTTCTTAGAGTGAGACTAAGGAAGATTTGACTTGATTCAAACCAAACATTCAGAAAACGAAGATCATGGCATCTGGTCCCATCACTTCATGGGAAATAGACACAGAAACAGTGGAGACAGTGTCAGACTTTATTTTTCTAGGCTCCAAAATCACTGCAGATGGTGACAGCAGCCATGAAATTAAAAGACGTTTACTCCTTGGAAGGAAAGTTATGACCAACCTAGATAGCATGTTCAAAAGCAGAGACATTACTTTGCCAACTAAGGTCCATCTAGTCAAGGCTATGGTTTTTCCTGTGGTCATGTATGGATGTCAGAGTTGGACTGTGAAGAAAACTGAGCACCGAAGAATTGATGCTTTTGAACTGCGGTGTTGAAGAAGACTCTTGAGAGTCCCTTGGACTGCAAGGAGATCCAACCAGTCCATTCTGAAGGAGATCAGCCCTGGTATTTCTTTGGAAGGAATGATGCTAAAGCTGAAACTCCAGTACTTTGGCCACCTCATGCAAAGAGTTGACTCATTGGAAAAGACTGTGATGCTGGGAGGGATTGGGGGGCAGGAGGAAAAGGGGACGACAGAGGATGAGATGGCCGGATGGCATCACTGACTTGATGGATGTGAGTCTGAGTGAACTCTGGGAGCTGGTGATGGACAGGGAGGCCTGACGTGCTGCGATTCATGGGGTCGCAAAGAGTCAGACACGACTGAGCGACTGAACTGAACTGAATTGAGTAGAGAAGTTCTCTAGCAGAGATGGCAACATTGATAAATATGGCACATGAATAAAATTTGTCTATAAACACCCTGATTAAATAACAGGAGAGAAAAATTCACTGTAACCATTGCACATTCAGTATTTTCATTATATTTCCTCTACCACTCCGAAATTCCCCACCACAGACATCCACTTCACTGTTTGAAAGGGTTTGACTTCATTTTCTCCAGTCCCTAAGTCAGTGAAGATTCTTTAAAAGATAAAGTACTTGTTGATGATGATGTTCTAAAGTCTTTAAACCATGGAAAGAGGCCTGTCCATTGGTCTAACACTCATTTCACAGAAGAATCAGCCATAGACTTCAATGACTGACACGAACTGTCTGGGAATAGATAACTTTTGGCTACAGGAAAAGACTGATGAGAGAGAGAGAGGGAAAAAAATACTTTGAATACTCATTTTTTACTCCATTTCTTGGAACGATGTCTCTGCTGATTCTGCGACTCTTTAATTGCACTTGCTAAGCAAAACATGCTGATGGGTCAAGCAGAATTAAGTTACCCAAACAAATCAGGTGGAAGAGCATCCTTTGTTACCTGATCTTTGGAGACTGTGTTTCAAGTCTCTTCCTCCCTACTTGTGAATACCCTTTTCCTGTTTTAAGGCCATTAGACTTCATGTCTCACTAAACTTTCTCTTCCAAATCACAGGTCTCAAGAGTGTTCAGTTAACTGATTCATTATCATGGCTCCCCTGTATTAAATTATATTACAAATTTAATCAGCCAATTATTTTTAACTTTGCAGATATTTAATTATTAGCTAGTTCTTCTCTTAGGAGTCAACCAAACTACATAAAGATGGGGCATATGTTCAACTTGTCTTTCTCTTGTTTCCAAAGGTACCCATAATTGCATAAAAAATCAGCAAAAACTAGGCAAAATAAACAATAAAAATTGGTTTTAACAGTCACATTATGAGGCAGTGGCAAAAGTTTTCAGAGGCCTGACTGGATTGCAATAGTTCATAAAGAAAAACATAATTTTTCGAATTTGTTTGATTCACATATCAGATCACAGCTAAAAACATAATGTTCTCAATAACACCAGCAAATGATACCAAACAATGTCACCAATTAATGACCAAAATATCCTTTTCCGTTGAAAAGTAATCGAGAATTCACTCATTTCTAAGAATAGTTTTACATCTGATTCTCAAGTGAAGTTGATCAAATGTTCCCAATTTGTTAAATTTCAAAGTAACCATATTGCTGAGTTAAAATGAAATGCTGAGCAATTGTTTAGATAATACAGCAATGCAGAAAATCTGGGAAATGCTGCTCAAGTTTTCATTTCCCACTTTCTTTAATTTTTAGTTACAGGTATTTACTTAGATTGTCTAAATTTTCGTTTCAGTCTCTCAATTCATTCGGCCCATCAAGATAACCTTTGCTGACTAATACATAAATTCTTACCATCAACTTACCAAGAGGAGAAACAAATGGTTGTGACCTAATGATAGAATGTGGCAAAAAGAAACACAGAAGTTAGAGTGTTCCTAGAATCAAATTAAGACAACTAAGTCGACTAAGAAATATCAAGGTACTACAAATGGAAAACACCTGAATAATATGAATAGGTTTGGTTGCCTTTATTCCTTTTTGAAATAATGAAGGAAAAACAAAAATATATCCATAGCATACTTGTAAACATACAAAGAGATTCAGTAAGATAGTTGCCCAAGTCTACACAGCTAAATACACTGTGAATAGTGCATCTGGGGTTTGAAACGAAAGCACTGTAGCCACCTCAAAACCAAAAGTAATGGAAAAGTTTGAATGAACCACTACAAAGGGTGACATTTGGTTAGGTATTTAAATGAAAGCGGCTAGCCATGTGAAGATCTGGCTTGTAAAGTGAGTTTACAATGCAAGGACCTGAGGTAGGAAGAGGCTGTAAGTGAAGGTAGATAGAGAACCCAGGAACAAGCCCTGTTTATTAAGGCCGTTGTCATGCAATGGCATTCTAGCATCAGAGATTGGTAATGGCCACATCCTCCAGAAAGGATGATTGACCACCTGACCACTTTTCATTCCAAAAGGAAAGGGCTTTTGATTCTTTTGGCATTTCAATCGTTAGTATGTAAGGCAATTACTCGCTGGCTAACATTTGAGCAGGATTGATAGATTTCATTCAGGTCAATGGGTGGCTTCTGCCTTCCCAGCCTAGGAACTTTGCCAAGATCAGTAGGTTATAGGGCAAATAAATGCACAATATGTCAGAATTTCTTTCTTTCTTTCTTTCTTTCTTTGGCATTCCTCTGGGCTTCTTGTTTCAGGTACTGGAGCCAGGCTAGGAAGCAGATGGTATATCCCTAGCTGGGTGCTACACTAGGCACTTAGTAATACTTAGTAAGTGGACCAAGGTAAGAGCAGGCATTTAAGACATCAAAAATGCCCTTCAAACACTTTAGTGTGTTGTGTTAGTCGCTCAGTTGTGCCCGACTCTTTGCGACCCCATAGACTGCAGACCACCAGGCTCCTCTGTCCATGAGATTCTCCAGGCAACAATACTGGAGTGGGTTGCCATTTCCTTTTCCAGGAGATCTTCCCAACTCAGGGATTGAACCCAGGTCTCCTACACTGCAGGCAGATTCTTTACCAACTGAGCTACTAAGAAATGAAAAGAGTACAAAAATTGTATTTTACAAACTCTATTATCTTTTATATTCTTTGTTGTTGCTCATTGCTCTTTACTTGCTAAGTCGTGTCCAACTCTGAGACCCCATGGACTGCAGCATGTCAAGCTTCTCTGTCCTTCACTGACAATTGAGTGTGTGATGCTATTGAACCATCTTGTCCATCTCTTATTTTTTATTGACATACAGAAGAAAAAACTGTACATATTTAATGTATGATGAGTTTGAAGATAATTATCCACCTATGAATCTGTCACCATCTATAGCTCCATAAACCAAACTCTCACCTCTAAGTTTTCTCCTTCCTGCCTTGTTTTTCCAATAAGCATTAAAAAATGTATTATCTTTTTTTAAAAAGTTGAATTAATTAAACAAGGTGGATTTGGAGGAATGGGGTTGGGTGGTGTTTCTGAGAAACCAAAGAGCAATTTTGGTAGGCTTTTTCTTTCTGCTAAGAAGATACACTTTGGTAGATACAGTCCTGAATCTCAAAATATGGACAAAAAGCACATTATAAAAATATTTTACTTTACAGTTGATATAGGCAATGCATTCTGTTCAGGTTTATAATCAAGTTTGTTTGAAACTACCTGCATCCAAAAAGTCTGCTTGGATTTCTAGAGCTCATTTTACCTGAGCTCAGGAAGCACATGTCTAATAAAACACTAAAATACTTCTGAAATTCCGGTATAATTGTTAAAGTCTAATTAATCATTGTGAGGTTATGAAGGCTATCATGGAGAATGCATTTGACCCAAGTGTAAAGAGTTATTTACTACAATTTCTTCCAAATGCTGCTGTTTTCATTATCCAAGGGCCTTACTATAGCAGTCATTTATTACAGTTTCTTAATTATTCAGTCCAACAAGGTTTATAATTATAATCCTGCCACTAATGACAAGGCAATATATAACTCCTTAAGGAATCATGGTTTTTATCTGATGTTAATTGATGCCCACTTACAAATAGAGACTTAGCCATAAAATCCACTTGATGTTTGAATTTAATCTTTTCATATTCATTGAAAAACTATAAGAAATATTCTCTAAAGCATCCAAGTCCAATGTACTAGTTTTATTAACATTTGAACATACAACAGGTTTATTTCTTGGTGTGAACTCCCTCTACGAGTAATATTTGGGGCATGTCACTAGATCAGAGCTTGAAGGGGGAGAAGGGTAAGATTCATTCTTTTCTTCACCCTAAGAGGCAACTCTCTGTCAAGATTTCAACATTTTTAAATGTTGACAAGCATGCACAGTCTAAGATGTGCTTTTCCCTTGGCTCATTATGTAAATTATATTCATGTAATGCATCACTTGGGTATTCAAGTGCAAGCCCATGGTGTCTAATACATGTCCTCCTTGTCAGGAGCGACAGCACTGTACATTTTCAGTAAAGATAACTGATCAGGGGAAGAAAAAAATAACTGCTATTTTCAATCAGAACTATAGAAAGTGCCTTTAGTCCAAAAAAGATGTGATTCCAGGCTTAGGCTGTAAAATACATCTCTGACCTTATTAGCCAGGCTCCTGTGTTAAATATAGTGGCTGTAATAGAATTTGTATGCCCTAGTTTCTGACAGGTTGAATGTTGCTTAGTGATCCAGGAGTGGAAATGGCTGCCTGCATTCAAAGGAGATCGTAGATTACAGACAATTCCTGGATGTTGCAACCAAAGAATGCTGTTACAATGGCCCACAAGAAGAGACAGAGCTTCCTACAGCCTGTAACTGAAGGGGGCTGTATTTGCTATCTGTTACTGTGTTATGATTGACTCCAAAAGTATTTCTTTATCTCAAATTGTTTATTTATCTGTGGGCTGGGAATCTGGGCTAGCTCAGCTGGTTCCTCTGCTTCAGGGTCTCTCACAGGCTGCAGTTAAGGGGTCAGCCAGGACTGTGGTCATCTCAAGGCTCAAGGGGAGAAGGAGTCTATGATTCACATTAGAAGCAAGTCACTAGGCTTTAGCCTCCATGCAAGAAGTCGGGAATACCTTAAGTCTTAAGTCTCTTAAGTCTTTCTACCCAAAGAACTAAGGTTTCTCAGGTGTCCAAAACATCCCCCCACCCACTCATTTATTATGTCATACTATCAAGGCACCTAGTGAAATCTGCAAGCCAACAAAATGAAAAGGTAGCCCCTGGGATCTCTTCCTACACTCTTGGGGGTGGGCAAGAAATGTAATGATGTTATTCACAGGAGGAACATGGCATAGTGCAAAAAAAAAATTCATTTTCAACTCCAAATGTAAGCAAAAATAATCTGAAAAAAAATCGGTATCAGTACCCTTTTCCTTCATGTGTCTAATACATCCAAAGCCTCTTCCAAAAGTCCAGAGGAAAACCTCCATCAGGCAATGGAGATGGCAGAAACAGCGGTGCAGCTGAGAGAGCTAGAGTGCTTCAACCACCTGCAGCCAGCCGCGACCAGAGCTGCACAGAATGTGATGGATGAAGCCAAAGCCTTCAATGAAAATCACCACTGAACACACTGAGCCAATGACTCGACTTTTGTCAAGTGCCTAAGCAAGACTAACACCTGACAATAAAGCCATGGAAACCAGAAGCAGAATTTGCCCAAGCAAGAAGCACAAATGATGTGATAGCAGCCATGTTTGGTGAATAAAGGAAAACATAAAGAGTTTAGGAACATTCTTTTGGCCATGCTGATAAAAAAAAGAAGCTAGCACTCATCCTAAATGGTGAGGAACTAGAAGATTGTCACCACCATCCACTATGCATTTGTAATATCGTGTGAAGGGATGAGTAGGATTTTCTGAAGGATGACCTTTGAGCTCTTTCTGGCTTGCCTGACAACTGACCTAACAGGGACTGAGGGCTTCCTTCTTTGGTATGAGGTATAAAACTTTCTATAAGTTCATGAGGAACTGCTCTGAATCACTTCCCAAGGGACCAGAAATCATAAGATTTCCATCTGTACTTCCTCAGAACACCCTTAAAATTTGGTTATAAGTTGAGACTTCTTTAAACAAACCAAGCCCAATGTGCCTATTTCTCCTCAAATCTTCTCTCATGATTGCCTTATAAGAAGGGAAATCAGCAGGCCTGACTTTCCTTCAAGGGAGAGATAGCCTCATAGTATATCCCTTGGTGTACTGCCGAAGCACATTGCCCCACGAAATGAGCAGAGGACTGAGCACCATGTCTGCTGACCCTTCTGCCCCTGAGGTTCAGCTGCACTAAGAGATATTGCTAGTGTCCTCCTGGGAACTTTGCCTCAAGTAAGTGTATGCATATCAATATTTATAGAAAATATCATATTATTTTTGTTATAGATTGTCTTCAAACAGCTAAGTATCATAACAGAGAAAGCCATGGTCCAGTGTGCCAACTAACTATCAGGATGGATGTTTCAGTGTTCAGAATGGACAACATCTGGTAAGTTGCACATTTTTTGAAATGTCTTCTTAACCAGGCTTATTGCAGCATGTGTGTTTTGTGTATAACACTGAAATTTTTATCATCAGTAATTTATTGATTTTTTTTCTGAGTCATTAAAGCTTGAAGGTTGTCTTAGCTTGGATTCCACAAGAAGCAAAATCTCAGAAAAAGGCCATGTGTAAGGAATTTATTTGGGAACATGATCTCAGGGAACTAGAGTGAAATGGGAGAGGAGAAAGGACAGGCTGCTCGTCCTAGGGACCATGAAGTGGAATGTGTCTCTGAATGTTCCTGGGGCCCAAGAGGAGACAAAGGAAGAAGCATTTCCCCCATTGACTTCCAGTCCTCATTGGCAAACATTTTCCCCAACCTCAATTTAATTCCTCACATTTCTGGGTTACATGGTCTCGGTCATAAAAGTATGTTCCTAAAGCATCCCATGCAGTGGTACCAATAAAAACAGCCTCATGTCTGCCAGAAGCAAGAGATGTACATAGCACTGGTCTGAAGGGAGCCTGCACCTATTGGAAACTGGCTGGAGCCTACACAGAACTATTGTTGGCAATAATGGCTGACCTAGGATACAGGAGTGACTTTGATGGTCAGAAATGGTGCTATGGTGCTCGCGCACATGCTCAGTCAAGTTCAACTCTTTGCGATCCCTTGGACGGTAGCTCACCAGTCTTCTCTGTCCAGGGAATTCTCCAGGCAAGAATACTGGAGTGGGTTGCCATTTTCTTCCCAACCCAGGGATCAAACCTACCTCTCTTGCATCTCCTGCATTGGCAGGTGGATTCTTTACCACTACGCCACCTGGGAAGCCTGAAATGGTGCTTAGTCTTTAATAAATGGTTTTCAGATGGAACATCCTTATGGTGACAAAGTCAACCATCAGAGAGCTAACAATTCAAATGCATAATAGCTTGTTTCTGAGTGGAAATGAAGAAATAGTACTGAAGCTAAGATCTTCCCTTGTAGCTCAGTGGGTAAAGTATCTGCCTGCAGTGCAGGAGACCAGGGTTCAATCCCTGGGTTGGGAAGATCCCCTGGAGAAGGAAATGGCAACCCACTCCAGTATCCTTGCCTGGAAAATCTCATGGACAGAGGAGCCTGGTGGGCTGTGGTTCATGGGGTCGCAAAGAGTCAGGCACAACTGAGCAACTAACACTTACTAACACTTATTTACTGAAGCTAAGAGATACAATTTCCATCTTTGAATGGAAAGTTTGACTTGTAGGATTCACTATGTGCCATAAAATGGTCTCAATGAACTGGAGGGTTTTGGCCTCTTAGATATCTCTCTTTCTGTGGTACAATGCCTTTAAATAGCTCCCCCAAACTCCCACCTTGTAACATTCATGCCCTTGTGTAATCTCTCCTTGTTTGTGAATAGGACCTAGTGATTTGCTTCTAATGCAAAAAAAAAAAAAAAAGACAGGACACTGAGTTTCAAAATTATTTTATTTACGATTTTCTTTAGGCAAGACAGTATGAGAATGTGAGCTTCAAGAATTATTTGACCAACAATCCTATCACCACCCATGGGGACAGTGTTTGGCACATAATAGATGCTCAGTTAGCATTTGTTGAATGAATACAATTAGATGAAGAGGAAGAGAGTAGTGGCCAGTATTTGAATCAAGGAAAGATTAAGCTTACTGATTTTCAAGTGGTGGCAAGAGTAATCAGGACTTTTCCTAACAACCAGAAGGAGAAGAGTTTACAAATCCCCACATTATGCTGGAAAGATCATGGAATGAGTCCTCAGACAACCTACTAGCTCTTTGGCTAAACTCCTTTGAGCTTTGCTTGTGTGTGTGTGTGTGTGTGTGTGTGTGTTAAAGGAAACAGTAATAACCATGAGCTTGCAAAGTTGGGAGAATCATTATTTGTATATAAAAGTATTTGCGGATTCACAAAGCACATAGCAAGTGTTTGTTGCTATTTGTCTTGCCTTCTCAGGTAGTTACCTTCAAGGTGATTTCCCTGTCCAAGTTAGATCCATAAGAAAAATTCCAAAGCCCCAGGAGCTATTTCAGTCTTTTCCTCACCTTCCAAATCATATTTTGGCTTTTTGTTTGGTGAAATGCAAGGTAGAAGCCAAGGTAAAAACATAGATGAGAATAAAGGGGAAGAAACTCGGATGGAAGCAAATATAACTTGCCATAAGGACTTAACATAAAGACTTAGAATGTTGCCAAGAACAAGAATGTGATCCTTTCTCATGTGACACATTTACTGGTTGATTTCTTTTTGATGTGATCTGATGGAGCTTGAAAGGGAACACGAGAGCCTTTTCATCAAGTTCTAGAATGTCTGGTTTGGGCTTAGGACTTCACATTCCTCTGTGATTCCCATGGATTTTCTCAGCTCTGGTAAACCCAATCTCTTTCTAGTTTTCACCAAAATCGTAGCTGTAGAAAGGAAAGCAGGTCTGTAGAACTGAAATGCTGAAAGAGAGCTATCAGCCCAATGTCTTTGTGGGAATAGCTTTAACAGTTGTAGGAAGAAGGCCGTTCCTTATGGAGTAATGAGGAATAGAATTGGAAACATGAGATATGGGCCAGCAATGTCTTATGAGTCTGTGTTCTTTATAGATGCTCAACTTTAAATGGCAGGATTTTATGTCCTGAGAAATTATTGAAATATAGCTGTATCACTTGTTAAATACACGTTACTGCCTCAGGGCCCACCTCCTGCCTTGGATGCCCTGTCCTCTCACCCAAAAGTCTTCTCTGCTGAAAATTCAACAAGTGGGTGGTTAATGACTGGCTCAGCATGGCATCTCCTGGACCAAGTGGGAAGATCTGTTTTTGAGTTTGTACCAGTTACTCGAGTTGCATTTGATCTGTGTTAGAGATGTCTAATATTGCTCCTGATCAGTGCCATTCTACCCTTCTTCCTCATCCTAATTCCCATTCCCTGAACATAGTGCACACACATGGAGGCACTCACTTTACCCCACCTCCCCTTTGCTCTTCATTCTGTTAGCCCTTAGCTATCATGCCAGGGCTCAACTACTGAGTCTCTTTTTGGGTCTAATGATGGCAGAGACTTGCCACTGAGGCATTTCCTCATGTATGCCTTATACCAAATTGCTCCATATTCCTGGGAAAACTTACCATTTACAAATTGTTCATTTTCTGTTGCATTCTAAAGTCTTTCTAAACCTCAATTTTCTCATATGCAAAATGATAGTAATCATATCTAGCTCATGAGGAAGAAAGAAAACAATGTGTGTAAAGAATTAAACCAGTGCCTGTATATGGTAATTACAATAAATGATAGCTGCTGCTATCATGATATATGATTAATAGTTTAATATTAAGGTTTTGAATTTTGTGCCACCATTTCTTTCTGGTGAACTGATCATATTTTCAAAATGGTGTTATGTAGTAATGGACAATAAGAAAATGTTTATTCACTTCTTTTGTTTCCTATATTCAATTTAATTTGTAAAGAAAAGGAGAGGGGTAAGTATTCATTGAAATATAGTTGTATCACTTGAAGTTTGGGTTAAATTGAAATTAACTTAGCAGCTGACATTCATAGAAAATCAAGTAAAGTGAGACTCTAAAATATATTCCTTACAATGTCATATTTCAATTAAATCTCAACTAGCAATTAAAATAATTCCAAGAGTTTCAATTAAGGAGGAGGAGGATTCAGGGTACACCCTCCTTTCTGGAAGGTCAGTACAGATTCTTCCTGCACCTCTTTGTACAACACAAGGGGCATGTAAGACACCCATTACACTTCCAAGGTGGACATTATGAAAATCTAAACTACATCCAAAGTGTATTTTACTCCTAATAATTAGAACTGGATGAACAGCTAGAAAAAAAATATGAACCTGCTCAAACTAAATTGGTTCAGCTCTAACTGATCTAATGCAGTTTTCCAAAGAATAATTGATATTATATAATCGTAACTGCCAGTTTATGTCACAAAAGTGACATTTGACACTTTCCTGCTAACCAGCCTAACATCATCGATCAAAACATCACTTGTGTAATGACATTTCACCAGCCAGCTTAACATCATAAATTATGACATCACCTCTTTTATGAAACTAGAAGATTGAAGAAAAGAGATTGGGAAGACATTCCTATTGAAAACTAGCATTCATCTTTGATTTGTGTTTTCAGAATCTTTTATGCCCTAATCATGGTGCCAGAAAGCTTTTTAATAAGTGAGTATATTAGGAAAGTAAAAAAGAAAGAAAGGAAGGAAGAAAGAAATCTCATGAAATTATAGTGGAAGTCATAAAAACAAATTATACATTTTCTAGCTCCCCTTAGTTATGGTTTCACATCCCTAGATGGTGATAACAAGATTTTATTTCCAACTGAACTACGAAGTGGCCATTCTCAGAAATCCCTGGAAAACAGGAAACAGGAAAGAAAATTTGGAGTTTGGGTTTGAATTTGGAAGAGTATATTCATGTCTCACCAAACCCATTTAAAAGCAATTTATATGTCAGGAAGGTTGCATATTATCTATTGGACTTCCAAAAGCTAACTACTTGTTTTTCACCTGAGGCTTATAAGTATGTGCTATAGAAAATATGACAGGAAATAGATCTTCTAAAATGGAAGCCCCTAATCCCAAAGAAGAAACATTCATTTTTACCCATCTAAAAAATTGGATTTTAAGGCAGAAAAGAGCAATTTTCCAAACTATTTACTGAATCCCTGTTAGTCCTGGGACTTCAGTGGCTCAGAGGTTAAAGCGTCTGCCTGCAATGCGGGAGATCTGGGTTCGATTCCTGGGTTGGGAAGATCCCCTGGAGAAGGAAATGGCAACCCACTCCAGTATTCTTGCCTGTAGAATCCCGTGGACAGAGAAACCTGGTGGGCTATAGTCCATGGGGGTCGCAAAGAGTCAGACGCGACTGAGTGACTTCACGTTCACTTCTGTTAGTCCAAGAGCTACGTGAGTCAGAGGAGGGGAAGAGATGGGTCTCCCCTTCAGTTCTATAGTCTCCCGATGATCAAACATGAAAATTGTCATTCATTGTACTTCCTTTATAAGAGCAAGTAAACAAGTATGTATAGTCTTCCTCTTTATTTTACAATCTGGTAATAGAGGGATAAAGATGACGTTTCAATGGCTTAATCGTCCATGGGATTCTCCAGGCAGGAATACTGGAGTGGGTTGCCATTTTCTTCTCCAGGGATCTTCCCGACCCAGGGATCAAACCCAGGTCTCCCACATTGCAGGCAGATGCTTTAACCTCTGAGCCATCAGGGAAATCAGGTCTTTTTATAATTTTCAATAAAGTAACCAAATAGATTATTTTAAAGTCATTGATTTAATTATGTAGATCAATATCACAATAATTTGTGAAAAGATATTCTTTTTTTTTTTTTATACCTTGCAAATAAGCAGGGGAAACTGTAAGCAATATGGTAACATTCTTGACTTCCACCAGCATTGGGTTTGGGACATGCTAAAGTCATATATCTCCTTCCCAGCTAACCTGTGCTTAAAATAAAAAAGAAGGGCTATCCAAAAAATGTGTTACCAGGCAAATCATGTTAGAACTCTCAAATCTACCTGGTAGTTGGTATGTTTTAACTCTTAAGTTCCATCTTTAAATTCATTGGATTAATGGAGTTTCCCACATTAGCTAATGGTAAAACAATAAAACAAGACAAACAAAAATTAAGGCAAAAAAAAAAAAAAGCTCCTTGCATTTAAGTATCTTAAACTGCTTTGCATAGAATTAACAAATTCTACCTTATCCTGAAATTAACTGTGACAGGCAAGTTCAGGTCTTGACTGTCATTGGACAAAAATCTCATGATATCAGTTCACAAGGTATGGCTGCTGGCGCTGTTTGGTTGGTGATCGAATACAAAATGTACCAAAAGTTCTCATTCATCTTGAGCTGGTTCTCCATGGATGTCTTACCCTGACAAGAGAAATTTTTAGTAGTTTTCTTAAATCTGGAGAAGATTAAAGTACAAGACTGTTAAAACTCTTCCTTTGTTTATTGCTTCTGCAATTGTAGTTACACCATGAGATTTCTGTGTGTTGATTCTTAAAGGAAAAGCAACCTTTTGAGAACTTCATTGGGTTAAATGAGATAGAAACTAACTTTGATGTTTGTGATGAAAAGGTAAATTGTTGTTATTACTAATTAATGATGCCATTTATAACTTAAAATACCAAACATCTTCATATAGGCACACATATTTGGGTAAGACACAGTGTTATTGACTTTATAGAATTTATAAGTTTTAGGATACATGGGAACCCATGTTGAACAGCTATTTAGATAGTTTTGATCATTAATGAATTCAATAGCAGACTTCAGAGTGTAGGACAAATCCAAAGCTTTCAAGTAATTGTATATAAGTTGAGGCATGCTTGACTACATTGGATCTGAATAAATATTTGAAATTTTTTTTAAGGACCTAAGTTCTGGAGAAGGAAAGATGCATCACAAAGAGTAAGAAGAACTTGAAAAGCTCCGAGTGCACTTGTATTCTTGTCCAATGAGCAAAGTATGAGTGAAGCAATTCAGTACTGGCATAGAGATGCACTGGTTGCCATGAAAAGAGATCTTAAACAGCAGTGTAGAATTTTAAGCAAATCCATGTAAATTGTCAGAGCATATCTTAGTCATCTCTACAGGGGGCTGTGATTTACTTAGTCTCCTTTTCAGACTTTTTTTTTGAAAAGTTTTGGCTATGAATATTTATGCCCAGACTCCATCTACTGACTGAATTTCCACTCTGTTGGAATTATGCATCCCCATAGTGCACCCAGGAAAGGTGAGCAGTTAGAGGTGAGGAAAGAGATTTCCTGACCTTTTAGAAATAGCAAGCTACACTGGATTAAGTGCAGCCTGAGTGAGGTTACTTGCCGGTTGGTGGAGTGTAATTATCTCAGAATTATCTCAGTGAAACAATTAGTGCGCAATAGTCTCAATACCAGATCTGCCGTTGTTCTGAACTTTTGTTAAAGTGTCTCACTCCATTCCCATATTGGGCAATTTATAATTCTTACGGTAGGTGCCTGTGAAGGATGCCACAGATCCCTACTCCTGAGTGTAATCTTATTTACAGCTGGTGCTTGTTAAATGAGTTGTAGTGGGAAGGTGCTAGACTTGCTGTAATGGGAGTGTTTCCTTGGTGATAAAGCATTCTCTAGACAGGTTTCCTGAACCATCAGATATGCTGCCAACAGGGAAGCCCATTCTCACTTCAGTCCTCAAAGGTGCTGGACTTCTGGCTCTCAGTCTCCCACAGCTGGTTCTTTTAAAAGCAGAACTTTAGACAAAAGGAACACAAGCTTGAACACCTTGCAGAAGTGTACATTTTTGGAAGTCATTTCCATTTCCTCTCTGCATTCTGACAAAACTGCCTCAAGTGGAATGGGCAGGTTTATTTCACCTTGTTTAGTTTCTGACGGTATTTTTTATGTTAACCTGCTGTCTGAACCTCAAGGATGGATTATCATAAGTAGGCAGGTTGTTCGGAGAAGGTAATGGCACCCCACTCCAGTACTCTTGCTTGGAAAATCCCATGGACAGAGGAGCCTGGTAGGCTGCGGTCCATGGGGTTGCTAAGAGTCAGATACGACTGAGCAACTTCACTTTCACGCATTGGAGAAGGAAATGGCAACCCACTCCAGTGTTCTTGCCTCGAGAATCCCAGGGACGGGGAAGCCTGGTGGGCTGCCGTCTATGGGGTCACACAGAGTCGGACACGACTGAAATGACTTAGCAGCAGCAGCAGCAGACTGGTTGCTGTGGCTGCTGTTTAAAGGAAAAGCTGCATTTTCCTTTAAAGAAGCTTTTAAAAAGCTATTTCTTTAAATAGTTAAATAAGTTAGAAATAGGTGAGAAATCCCAATGAAATGGGCTTATTTTTCAAAATTATCTTTAATAAATTGATTACATATAGAACCTGAAGGTGGGGTTTGTGTAGAGTTAAGATAAAGGGAAGGTACTAAACGAATATTTATATTTCATAAGAACAACAGTTTCTTTTACTTAGTAGAAAAGAAACAGTATTTGCCTTGAGTAGTAAACAGATACGTGCAGTTACATAAACAAGTGCAGCTTATTCTGCCACTTTAATGGAAATCAACTCATACAAAAAGAGATCACCTAAAAAGGTGTTCAAAGGATGGTAAATGTTTATAGTTGTTGAATAAAAAGGAACATAACATTTCAAATACCTTTTTGTTCATTTTCCCTGTCTCTAACAACAACCTGGATATACTACAAAGTAAGCTGAGGTAGAAAGAAAAATGTCTAGATAAGGATTATTTACTAGGAAAGTCATTTGTTGATATTTACTAAGTACCAAGTACTGTGTTAAGATTTCAGAACTATCAAAAACCTCAGATATGCAGATGACACCACCCTTATGGCAGAAAGTGAAGAGGAGCTAAAACGCCTCTTGTTGAAAGTGAAAGNAAGAAATGAATCGCCAGTCTATGTTCGATACAGGATACAGGATGCTTGGGGCTGGTGCACGGGGATGATCCAGAGAGATGTTACAGGGTGGGAGGTGGGAGGGGGTTCAGGATTGGGAACTCATGTACACCCGTGGTAGATTCATGTCAATGTATGGCAAAACCAATAAAGTATTGCAAAGTAAAATAAAGTAAAAATAAAAATTAAAAAAAGAAAGAAAGAAAAAAAGAGAGCCCACATCAATAAAATCACAAATGAAAAAAGTTAAACAACTAATGTCACAGAAATACAAACAAGAGAATTCTCTGCATATTTATAGACCAACAAATTGGACAACCTAGAAGAAATGGATGAATTCCTAAGAGGAAAAAAAAAAAAGTGATCTTCCAAGACTGAATAAGAAAGAACTAAATAATCTGAACAGATTGATTACTAGCATTCTAATTGAAACAGTAATCAAAAAACTCCCAACAGAAAAAGTTCCAGAACCTCATGTCTTCACAGGAGATTTCTGCCAAACACATAGAGTTAATATCTAGCTTTCTCAAACCATTCTAAAAAATTTAAGAGGAGGAAGCACTTTTCAAATTCATTCTTTGAGGCCACCAACCTGATACCAAAACCAAAGACATTACCAAAAATAAAAATAAAAAAATTATCAACTTACATGGAGAGTACATCATGAGAAACGCTGGACTGGAAGAAACACAAGCTGGATCAAGATTGCTGGGAGAAATATCAATAACCTCAGATATGCAGATGACATCACCCTTATGGTAGAAAGTGAAGAGGAGCTAAAGAGCCTCTTGTTGAAAGTGAAAGAAGAGAGTGAAAAAGTTGGCTTAAAGCTCAACATTCAGAAAACGAAGATCATGGCATCTGGCCCATCACTCCATGGGAAATAGATGGGGGAACAGTAGAAACAGTGTCAGACTTTGTTTTTTTGGGCTCCAAAATCACTGCAGATGGTGACTGCAGCCATGAACTTAAAAGATGCTTACTCCTTGGAAGAAAAGTTGTGACCAACCTAGATAGTATATTCAAAAGCAGAGACATTACTTNCTTATTTAACTTATATGCAGAGTACATCATGAGAAATGCTGGACTGGAAGAAACACAAGCTGGAATCAAGATTGCTGGGAGAAATATCAATAATCTCAGATATGCAGATGACACCACCCTTATGGCAGAAAGTGAAGAAGAACTAAAGAGCCTCTTGATGAAAATGAAAGAGGAGAGTGAAAAAGTTGGCTTAAAGCTCAACATTCAGAAAACGAAGATCATGGCATCTGGCCCATCACTCCATGGGAAATAGATGGGGGAACAGTAGAAACAGTGTCAGACTTTGTTTTTTTGGGCTCCAAAATCACTGCAGATGGTGACTGCAGCCATGAACTTAAAAGATGCTTACTCCTTGGAAGAAAAGTTGTGACCAACCTAGATAGTATATTCAAAAGCAGAGACATTACTTTGCCGACTAAGGTCCATCTAGTCAAGGCTATGGTTTTTCCTGTGGTCATGTATGGATGTGAGAGTTGGACTGTGAAGAAGGCTGAGCGCAGAAGAATCGATGCTTTTGAACTGTGTTGTTGGAGAAGACTCTTGAGAGTCCCTTGGACTGCAAGGAGATCCAACCAGTCCATTTTGAAGGAGATCAACCCTGGGATTTCTTTGGAAGGAATGATACTAAAACTGAAACTCCAGTACTTTGGCCACCTCATGTGAAGAGTTGACTCATTGGAAAAGACCCTGATGTTGGGAGGGATTGGGGGCAGGAGGAGAAGGGGACGACCGAGGATGAGATGGCTGGATGGCATCACGGACTCAATGGACGTGAGTCTGAGTGAACTCAGGGAGTTGGTGATGGACAGGGAGGCCTGGCGTGCTGCGATTCATGGGGTCGCAAAGAGTCAGACACGACTGAGCGACTGAACTGAACTGAACTCTTAAAGCTAACATAACATTGTGAGTCAACTATGTTTCAGTTAAAAATAAAATGCAAAAACATGTTCACAGACATATATGGAATAGTGTTTGACCAAATATTGGCACCTTGACTCAGCCATGCAAATACATAAAATTTACCATTAGAGAGTGGAATACATCCTCCTTGCAAGAAGGCCACTACACTGCAGCATTGACTAAGTAAGGGTTCCTGGGCCAATACAAGTTACAAAAATTAATAAGGCATAATGTCTTAATTTTATAGATTTAAATATGCTTCACAATAATGTGTATATATATATATATAAGCATATATTTAAAATTTTTCATCCTTTGAAATTCCAATTTTTAGAAGAAAAATTTATTTGAAATATAATTGACATATAATATTGTATTAACTTTAGTTGTACAACAAAATATTTTAATATATGTATACTGTGAAATGACTATCACAATAAGTTTATTTTTATATGCATTACAACACACAAATCTAAAGTTTTCTAGTGATGAAACACAACATTTACCTCTTGGCAACTTTCAAACCTACAATGCATTATTGTTAACTATTATTTAACTTATATGCAGAGTACATCATGAGAAATGCTGGACTGGAAGAAAAACAAGCTGGAATCAACATTGCTGGGAGAAATATCAATAACCTCAGATATGCAGATGACACCACCCTTATGGCAGAAAGTGAAGAGGAACTGAAAAGCCTCTTGATGAAAGTGAAAGAGGAGAGTGAAAAAGTTGGCTTAAAGCTCAACATTCAGAAAACGAAGCTCATGGCATCTGGTCCCATCACTTCATGAGAAATAGATAGGGAAACAGTGGAAACAGTGTCAGACTTTATTTTGGGGGGCTCCACAATCACTGCAGATGGTGACTGCAGCCATGAAATTAAAAGACGCTTACTCCTTGGAAGAAAAGTTATGACCAACCTAGATAGTATATTCAAAACAGAGACATTACTTTGCTGACTAAGGTCCGTCTAGTCAAGGCTATGGTTTTTTCTGTGGTCATGTATGGATGTGAGAGTTGGACTGTGAAGAAGGCTGAGCGCCGAAGAATTGATGCTTTTGAAGTGTGGTGTTGGAGAAGACTCTTGAGAGTCCCTTGGACTGAAGGAGATCCAACCAGTCCATTCTGAAGGAGATCAGCCCTGGGATTTCTTTGGAGGGAATGATGCTGAAGCTGAAAGTCCAGTACTTTGGCCACCTCATGTGAAGAGTTGACTCATTAGAAAAGACTCTGATGCTGGGAGGGATTGGGGGCAGGAGGAGAAGGGGACGACCGAGGATGAGATGGCTGGATGGCATCACTGACTCGATGGGCGTGAGTCTGAGTGAACTCAGGGAGTTGGTGATGGACAGGGAGGCCTGGCGTGCTGCGATTCATGGGGTCGCAAAGAGTCGGACACGACTGAGCGACTGAACTGAACTGAACTGAACTGATAGTCATCTTGCTATACATTATATCACTTAGATTTATTTGTAGCTGGAAGTTTGTATCTTTTCATCACAAAATATTTGGGGTTGCTTTTATGTATGTGTGTGGTTTTTAATTTTTTGGCCTTGTGACATGGCATGTGGGAACTTAGTTACCCAACCAGGAATCAAACCTGTGCTCCCTGCAGTAGAAGTGCAGAGTCTTCACCACTGGACCTCCAGAGAAGTCCACCATGTGTCTTAAAATACAAATTAAAGTTGTAATTTTACCTTCCAACAAGAATGGGTTGTCTTTTAATATAGTATGGTGTATATTTTTTCCTAAGTGATGCAAGGATTTTTAAAAAGCAGTGCTGATAGAAATGAAAAAGGTGCGTCAGTTTAAACAATTTGGTAAAAGAAAATTTTGAGTATTGATTTATGTTATCATTCCAAATATTGTTTTTCTATTCATTTATTCTATTCATATTTACTTGGTCATTAACTACAATTTAGTTTCAAGTTTCTTAGAACCCAACCACACAATCAAACAATAATCTGGAAAGCCGTTTAACTCATGGGAAACTAAATTCTCTATAAAATATAACTGCTTCCTTTTATGACATATAAATCCCCTCTTGTTTAAGTATTTTATTCATTGCATTTCTTAAATAAAGGTCTACAGAAAAGTCTAAGATTCATTTGTATTTGGCCAGTGGTACTTTTATATTCTGTATTTTGAGTAAAGAAGAATCTATTTAAATCCTCTAACAAGAGGAACTGCATCTACTTCAGACAATTGAGTTTTAACAAACTCAGTTTCATTTCTATTAACTTTTCATTCTGAGAAACAGCTGATGTCATTACTTGCCTTGTTGTCCTTGGTGATTCAATTTCACCTTTGTATATACAATAGTGGGGAAACACTGTAGCCTGGGCAGTTTTGGTTTACATTCGGTCTCCTAGAATTTCATTGTAATAGTTTTGTTTGGCATCCAAATTCTATGTTAGTCCCAGTTTATATTCCCCTTCAACTGAATAATTACTAGTCACCACATTTCCATAGTCCCTGCCAACATTTTGTCCTTTCAGTGGTACTGGAAGGTAATTTTTGTTCTGATTGTGCTTGTTTGCCAAGGGCATTTGTTACCAAGACTTGATAAAGGCTCTCATTGGACCACATTTTCTTCAGCTGTTTTCACTCATACTCAAGACCTTGACTAGCCCAGTTAGTTTATTTGTTTAAATTCAAGATTGTTTTTTCCCCCATTACACACCTTCATGATCTGGAAAGTTTTAGGGAACTATTTTTTAAATCAAGTATGGGATCTTTCAAAAGTCAGAAATGTAGAGAAAATAACTTCATTAGTTGAAAAGCAACATAGCAAAAGTTAACAGCTCAAACTTTGGACTCTTGGGCCAGACATATAGGTTTGAGTGCTGGTTCCACAACTTGCTGACCTCTCTGTATACTTATTGCCAAGTCTTATAAATAAGGAAACCAATAGTTACCCAATATAAAAGGTTACTGTGAGTAATGACTTATACACAGTAAGTGCTGAGTGTTATGGAGTGCTAGATACACTCTGTCTTTGGAGTAAGTAATTCAACAAATTAAATCACTTAGGTATTTAGTAAACTCTGTAGTAGGCCAGTTGAATTCATAAAATACTATAGTCTCCATACACATACTCCTTTAAGTTCCATTAATAAAATTTAGATGTATTAAATAACCTAGTGCTTTCCTAGGAATAAATATTAATCATGAACCTACTGCTGCTGCTAAGTTGGATCAGTCATGTCCGACTCTGTGCGACCCCATAGTTGGCAGCCCACCAGGCTCCGCCATCCCTGGGATTCTCCAGGCAAGAACACTGGAGTGAGTTGCCATTTCCCTCTCCAGTGCATGAAAGTGAAAAGTGAAAGTGAAGTCGCTCAGTCGTGTCCGACTCTTAACGACCCCATGAACCTACATGTTTCTAAATCATTCCAGTAAAATGACAGCTCCTTCTTAAAAGTCATTAAATTCAAATGACCATATTTCATCAATTTAAAAACTCTTCTATTTCTTCAACATTTTAGCATCTCTTAGGATGCATTTTACAATCTGAAATTGTAAATCACAATGAGCCAGGCCTTGCCTAAACACGCTATAACTCACTCCTTTCCTAGCTTTCAAATTCCCATCATTGAGTTAAATGCCTAGTTAACACTATATGTGTTGAGTCTAATTGCCATAATAAATTATTAAAAGGTGACAGTATAACTCAGTATTAAAACAAAGAAGATGCTGTGTCTGTAGAAAGGTATGGAAACAGGGCACTTAGGTATACATCTGCCATTGAAGAAGCAGATATTCATCTTTGAAGGGATAGTCACAGTTCCATTTCTTCATCCATCAAATGCTTTCTAGAATCTAAGAAAGGCTAAAACAAGTATAAAACTGTTACAGTTTGTTCCCAAAATACCTAAAACTGTCTATTGACCGCTTCTAGTGAGGTCTGCAGTTTGTGGGGGAAAACCTGCAAATTATTTTGGAGAAATATTTTTTGAAGTGCTATAACCTCAATAGTATTACAAAAAGATATTTATGTTGGACAATACTGTGTTGGGCAAAACTATGTGGGAAAATCACAATATTCCATGGTATTGTGTGGAAAACAGACATTAACAACACAAGCTAAAGAGAGAGTCAGAAACACTGGACTCAGAACATGAAGAAGTTTGAAAAATACCTTTACTAATTTAGGGGATTAATATTTTCTTTTTATACTTAAGGAGAGGAATCTATGATTTTTAAATTAAGTCAAAGTCAAAAAGAGTTCCTTCAGTAAATATTGAAAATGTAAGTGATGTGTAAATATGGCATATACTGGCAGCATTATCTTCTTTTGTGATATATAAAATAATAGCACAAATTAAGCTGATAGAATCTTATAGTTTATAAAATATAATAAGCATCAGTAACAGTATCAACCAGTACTTCTTAAGCTTTCTGTGGTAAAGGGCCTGCTGCTGCTACTGCTAAGTCGCTTCAGTCGTGTCCGACCCTGTGCGACCCGGTAGACAGCAGCCCACCAGGCTCCCCCGTCCCTGGGATTCTCCAGGCAAGAACACTGGAGTGGGTTGCCATTTCCTTTGTTTTAATTTCTAATCCATCATAAATAGATATTTTGCACACTATAAGAAAAATGAAATTAAAAGAACAAAAATCTAAGTTAATCCTTTACATTGTTAGATACAACAAATGTAAAATTACTTTTTCAAATTGCTCTAAATGTTTCCCAGTGCTGATGCTTACATTCTAAATTTATCTTGCCCCAAATCAGTAACAGTTCACATACTAGCCCAGTTTGAGGACCATGCTTTGAACAACACTGATCTTTGTCGCTGTAGAAGTGACTTATTGTTAAACTGTCAGATATTCTCAGTGATGCCAGGTGCAGTTCAAAAAAAGATGAATCTTAAGTTTTCTTTCTTAAACATAGCATCTTATATCGATTGAACTTATAAAACACTTGTATGAATGAAATCTAATCAACTTGCATAGTTTTTCAGGCTTTGATATATATTCTGGACTTGAAATACATGCAGATTACTAACAGAGATCCAAAAAAACCCATAGCCCACCTCAAAAACAAGATCAGCATTTTTATTGTACAGAAATACAAAACAAAGGACGGGACAAAGCTGGAAGCAGGCAATCACAGGCAGGAATTTAACCAAGACGGAGTAAATGAGCCAGAAATACTCACTACTTTAAGCAAGAGGCTGACTTGAGGCTTCACGCTGGTGAAAGAACACGGACAAAAACGGCGTCTCAATCAAATTGTACAAGAAGCTGTGAGCTGAGGAGGCAAGGATATAGACACCATTTTTCAACTAGGTGCTGGGCCAAGCCTCCTGCTGGTTCATCAATGGAACTGCAGCATCCTCTGCGATCAAAGAGCTTTCTTGAGCCTCAGTTCAAGTGACCCTCTCAACTGCATGTGTCCTATGGAGGAAAACTGGATGTATGGTATTACTCCTGTTTTACAGACGAGAAAACCGAGGCTCAGAGAAGTTGCCTAGGATCAAACAGCATTCAAGCAAGGACCAGACTCAGGACTAAGACTCCTGGCTGAATTATGTGGCCCACTTACTGTGCATCTGAAAAACACCGCAGGAGCTGTTACAGTATCCGTTCCGTTCCGTCACTCAGTCGTGTCCGACTCTTTGCGACCCCGTGAATCGCAGCACGCCAGGCCTCCCTGTCCATCACCAACTCCCGGAGTTCACTCAGACTCACGTCCATTGAGTCCGTGATGCCATCCAGCCATCTCATCCTCGGTCGTCCCCTTCTCCTCCTGCTCCCAATCCCTCCCAGCATCAGGGTCTTTTCCAATGAGTCAACTCTTTGCATGAGGTGGCCAAAGGACTGGAGCTTCAGTTTTAGCATCATTCCTTCCAAAGATCCCAGGGTTGATCTCCTTCAGAATGGACTGGTTGGATCTCCTTGCAGTCCAAGGGACTCTCAAGAGTCTTCTCCAACACCACAGTTCAAAAGCATCAATTCTTCGGCACTCAGCCTTCTTCACAGTCCAACTCTCACATCCATACATGACCACAGGAAAAACCATAGCCTTGACTAGACGGACCTTAGTCGGCAAAGTAATATCTCTGCCTTTGAATATGCTATCTAGGTTGGTCATAACTTTTCTTCCAAGGAGTAAGCGCCTTTTAATTTCATGGCTGCAGTCATCATCTGCAGTGATTTTGAGTAGAAAACTTGCTCTTTGCTTCCAAATTTAAGTATTTTTAAATTAAACTGAATGGGTATTATAATTTGTGACTCTTTCAATAATTTCCCATCTCAAACCAAAGCATGTCAGTATTTTCAATAAAGTTTCAGTAGTAGGGGAAGTGGATAAACTTTTTCCTCTTACAATTTAGTATATTGATTTCCATCCAGTATTATCAAACTCTAAAGGGAAAGAAGATCCTCAAGAAAGAAGAGAGAGGATCTTCATATTTGCTTAGGTGGAGAGAAAACCAGCGACAATAGAATCTAAAACTTAGGCAGGACTTTTCAAAGAGTTGAGAACATGTGAAAGGATATGCTTGGCTCCATCCTGGAATTTTTCAAAATAATTCCAGTTTCACAAAACTTTACTTCTTCTAATTAACATGGCTCAGATTATAAATAAACGTGACTTAATTCCAATGTACTGTATTAATCAAATTACAAAATGTGAAAAAACCTTTGTCAGATCTTTTAACCAGATTGTTTTTTTAATTCAGAAATTCTAAGCTAGATTTGAGGGAGAGTCTCTGAAACCAAAGTACCAACCAGATGGTTTAGGGGTCAGCCTTGAGCAGATACAGAAACTACTACAGGGAACGTAAAGTATCAAACATGAGAATCCTTTAAAGACATCCATACTTTGCCCAAGATCCTTACTAAACTCCCTCTGGCTAACTTTACCCCTGTTGTCTCCCTGCTGGCAAATAATAAAAGTTCCAGTCCTCCAGTTCCCTTCTCTAAGCTCACCAATTACCTTGTTCAGCTAAGTAAACACAGTATAGGAAAGGATATAACATTCTAAATTTCTTGAAATTATATGGAGTTTCTTAATAGCTATGCTTTTTAGTTTAAAAGTCAATATATATTTATGTTTTAAAATTTACTCTTATTCAATGCTTTTTATTATTCTGACAAGATATTAAAAGTCATATTATACTGTCAGACTTAGATGTGTTTATATGTACATACTTCTTGCATTCTTGGCATATAATTCCTTGTTTGCACTTTGAAGTTAAGAGAAGTTATATGATCATTTCAGGGCATACGTGGAAGGGTTGGAAATGAACACATCTTGATTCCTTATACTGTGAATAAGATATAGAAATGCTTATCCCATCTTCTTCAAAAGCAATCTGAAGCAATGCCCTTAACCTCATCAACCATTAGGGAAAGATTCCACACATATTAGCTCACTTAAAAATTGTTCATGCCTCAGTCAGCCCAGTGTTCTTGCCTGGAGAATCCCAGGGACGGGGGAGCCTGGTGGACTGCCGTCTATGGGGTCGCACAGAGTCAGACAAGACTAAGCGACTTAGCAGCAGCAGCAACAGCAGTCAGTCAGTCTCTTTCTTTCAAGATTATTAGATAGGATAAATAATGAAGAGACTATTGAAATGTGTTAGCAATTAAGAGTACTCAGAAACAAACCATAAAATGCTTATGATTAACATGTTCAACCAAGCACTTATAAACTGAAGGGCATTTTTTTTCTTTTTAATCTCTAAAATGAAAATCTCTTATCTCATTTATAGAAGTAAGAAAATGTTTTTATTTTTCCTTTTGTTCCTTTTACTGTGTGACTTTTCACAGAATCTTAGTGAGTGAAGTCCATTTTCAAATTCCATTCAGCAATTGACCTTACAGACCATGTACTGGGGAAAAAAAAAAAAAAAAAAAAAGACTAGTCCTGCTATGACACAGTCTTATACCCAAATAATGGCTGAAATGAACGCATTTCTAACTATTTAAGTATCCAAATAATGTTTAAAATCATTTTCTACATAAAAGAGAAAACTACCAGAACTTAGTCCTTTACTGATTGAAAACTATGTTATCTCCATTCTTGTAGAGATTATTCAGCTCCAAATAAGCTATTAATTGCAGTATGCATATACTTACTTGTAGTTTGGAAGTTGGCATATGCTTCTGGATTCAGGACTCCTACTGGTTTTAAAAACATTTAGCAGTGTCTGGCAGCTGACTTTTTATTTTATTTTTCAGATTTTATTTTATTTTTACTTTATAATACTGTATTGGTTTTGTCATACATCAATATGAATCTGCCATGGTGTACACATGTTCCCAATCCTGAAACCCCCTCCCACCTCCCTCCCCATACCATCTCTCTGGGTCATCCCAGTGCACCAGCCCCAAGCATCCTGTATCCTACATTGAACCTGGACTGGAGATTCGTTACTTATATGATATTATACATGTTTCAACGCCATTCTCACAAATCATCCCACCCTCTCCCTCTCCCACAGAGTCAAAAAGACTATTCTATACATCTGTGTCTCTTTTGCTATCTCACATACAGGGTTATTGTTACCATCTTTCTAAATTCCATATATATGTGTTAGGATACTATATTGGTGTTTTTCTTTATGGCTTACTTCACTCTGTATAATCGGCTCCAGTTTCATCCACCTCATTAGAACTGATTCAAGTGTTTTCTTTTTAATGGCTGAGTAATACTCCATTGTGTATATGTACCACAGCTTTCTTATCCATTCATCTGCTGATGGACATCTAGGTTGTTTCCATGTCCTGGCTATTATAAACAGTGCTGCAATGAACAATGGGTTACACATGTCTTGTTCAGTTCTGGTTTCCTTGGTGTGTATGCCCAGCAGTGGGATTGCTGGGCCATAAGGCAGTTCTATTTCCTGTTTTTTAAGGAGTCTCCACACTGTTCTCCATAGTGGCTGTACTAGTTTGCATTCCCACCAACAGTGTAAGAGGGTTCCCTTTTCTCCACACCCTCTCCAACATTTATTGCTTGTAGATTTTAAATTTGAAACAGAAGCTCAAGAAAGCTTTTGTCAGAACTTTTAACCTGTTTTTTTTTTTTTAATTCAGAAGCTCTAGACTATATCAGCAGAGAAGGCAATGGCAACCCACTCCAGTATTCTTGCCTGGAGAAGCCCAAAGACGGGAGCCTGGTGGGCTGCCATCTATGAGGTTGCACAGAGTCGGACACGACTGACATGACTTAGCAGCAGCAGACTATATCAGAGTGAAAGCCTCTGAATCATATCAGGAGATAGTGAATTAAGATGTTTGTTTTGTTGTTGTTGTTGGTTAGTCGCTAGTTGTGTCCAACTCTTTTTGTAACCCCATGGAATGTAGCCCACTAGGCTTCTCTGTTCCTGTGATTTCCCAGACAAGAATACTAGAGTGGGTTGATGTTGCCTTCTTCAGGGAATCTTCCCCACCCAGGGATCAAACCCGTGTCTCCTGCTTGGTGACAGGCAGATTCTTTACCACTGAGGCACCAGGGAAACTCAAACTATTCGTTTAGTAAGCATTTATTAAATACTTAGTATTTAGACACTCCTTTAGGTGCTGGAGATAAGACAAATAAGACATGATTCATACCCTCAATGAGCATATACAGTGTAAAAGAGAGGGCCACCAAAGTAACAAACGTAGCAAAGCCTTAGTAGGTGCTGTGGTGGAAGTATATATGGAATACACCAGGTTCATAAAGGAGGTAAGAGCTGACAATTGTATGGGGCCACAGGAGTCAGGATGCTGGTAAGTGGAGAAAGTGAGTCTTGAACTAAACCTAGAGAAAATGCTAATTTTCATCAACAAGTAGAGGTAGTCTGGGCCCATGAAGAAGAGTCGTATGAATCAAGGTACAGTGGTGGGAAACAGCACTATGGAACATTTGGAGAACTTGGGGTACTTTGCTGTGTTGTAAGCATCAGATACAAGAAGAACTGTGTTTAGTGAGCTACCAAGCTGAAGATAGCATAAGTCAGAGTAGAGGGCCTTGTATCCCAAGTCAGAAGCATAAACAATACCCTGTGAACTCATAGCAACAGAGAGTAGGTGGTGGTTGCCGGGGGCTGGGGAGTGGGAGAAATGGGGAGATGTTGAACAAAGGGTACAAAATTCTAGTTATAAGATGAAGTTCCAGGAATCTAATGGACAGCATGGTGACTATAGTCAATAATACTGTATTGTGTAGTTGAAAATTGCTAAGAAAGTAGATCTTACATGTTATTACAGGGGAAAAAAAGTAACAAGGTGAGGTAGTAGATGTGTTAACTAACCTTATTGTGGTAATCATTTTATAATACATAAATGTATTGAATCATCACTCTTACACCTTAAACTTACACAATGTTCTGTATTAATTATAGCTCAATGAAGTTTAGGGAAAAAAAATCCTGTTAATAAAGGGCAACATTTGATGAAATCTAACTTGGTTGGGATACTATCAGATTCGAACTTTACAAATTAGAGAGGGTTAGATAAGGAACAGGGACTATACAGCAAGAGTCTAAGTGAAGGGTGGTAAAAACTGAATTAAGGCAGTGCTGTTTGAAGAAGAGGAGGAGACAGAGAGGATATAGGAAGCAGAATCCATAGAACTTGATCACAGATTGGATGAATTTTTGGATAGATATATGGATTAATGCTTTGCTGATCCATCCCCATGTCTTATTACTATCAATGAAATTAATTTGTAAAACCCCTGGATTTGAAAATGAATGCCTATGAGGAAGGGTAATATTTCTAACATTTAACAACCACAAATTTAATAGTTCAGGCACTTACACTGGTTTTCAATGTGGAACCAGGGCCAGGAATGCCCTTGCTGTGCCAGAAATTAACCCCTTCTTTGTTAGACTGTTAGGAGATCTAACAGAGTCCAGGAGAAAAACTGGGCCACAAGGGGTTGTGGTAGTAGAGGGTTTAACTATTTACTAAATGAACAAAAGGTCTTTCAGCATTTTAACAACTGATATGGCTGAATATTATTAGCTTTGGTTGTGGTGAAGAATAAAAATAGTTAAGTTCTAAGAGAGATTTATCCCATTTCTAAACAAATCAATAACTACATACATTCATAGGAGTCCTGATCTGTATATCACCAAGCAGTTTCTACCAGTCCAGGATTTGGTAAAAAAGGAAAAAAGATGGAGAGCTGGGAGAAGTAAGTTGACATTCTGGCTCTGCCCTTTAATATTGTATGACTTCAGACAAATATTGAACTTCATTATTTTCCTTTATAGACTGGAACTAATAGCATTTACCCTACTACCTCCCAGCGCTGAAGTGTGGATCAAGTAACATAATATATACAAAAGAGCTTTGTAAGCTGTGAAGCTCTCTGTAAAAGTGCTTATTGTTACAATATTAATGCTGTAACCTGAGTTTCCCTAGGTGTCCTTGGGCTGTGCCAGTCTTAATGACACAGGAATGACATTAATTTAAGCTGCAATAAACAGTCCTTGTTCCTGCCTGCTGACTTGGGGTCTCAGCCTCTGGAAGCATTCTCCTGATGACTTACCAGAGCTCTTAAACCAATCAGACCTTCAGCCTCAGCTGCACAACCTTTGCTGGGCACCATCTCAAAGGATGGTTGTTGCTTGTCCCGATTCAAATGAATACATTCCCATGACACAACAGTCATATCACTGCTTCTACTGCGCCACTCAACCATGACACTGTCCCTCCAGGCACCACTTCCCCCTAGAAACTCCCTGCAGGGCCCACATAAGGGAGAAGAGCTGCCCAGGGTCTAAGGTAGTGATTCTCAACCCCAGCTGAACACTAATCTCTCCTAAGAAGATTTTTTTTTAAATCCATGCCTAGTCCTTCCCCTGCCAGACTAATGAAAACCAAATCCCTGAAGTTAGAGCAGGGGTATCAGTGTTTTTTAAAAAGATACAAGTGACTCTGATTCGAGTGAGTGTTGAAGGTCACCCTGTGGGTATGTGGAGCACATATATCTCCCCTGCCATGTTTCACCTGTTAGGACACAGAAACTATTCTGCACGTGTCCCCTGCCTTAGAAGGACTCTCCAGAGCTGTGGCAGAAACTTCCCCTTGGACTTACCTCGTGGTCTAGCAATTAAGACTCTGAGCTTCCACTGCAGGGGGCACTTCCCCTGGTTGGGGAACTAAAATCCCACATGTTGTGCAGTATGGTCCAAAAGTTAAAAAAAAAAGGAAAGAAAGAAAGAAAAGAAAAGAAAAGAAAAGAAGAAAGAAAGAAATTGCTATGTTACATTTTTCTTTATTTTTCCAACCAGTAGTGATTGCATTCACTCCTTTAGGTGTGAAAAAGTGCTATTTTATTTTTACCTCATTGTTGCTATTGTTGTTCAGTTACTTAAGTCACATCCAACTCTTGCAACCTGTGGGCTGTAGCCTGCCAGACTCCTCTGTCCATGGTATTCCCCAGGCAAAAATACTGGAGTGGGTTGCCATTTCCTTCTCCAGGGAACTTTCCTGACCCACATTTCCTGCACTGGCAGGAGGATTCTTTACCACTGAGCCACAAGGGAAGCCCTTTTTACCTCATACTGTCACCTTATTTTATTTGTGTGCTTTATAATGTGGTACATAAATAGACAAAGAAGTGTATATTTACATGCTCAAATATTTTACTTACAGGTGTATGGGAGCAAGATTGTGTAGAAGACAATTGTCTTTCTATAAAAATTTATGACATCTCCATGGTTCTTAATGTAAAATTAATTTTTCTAATCTGAAAAAGAATCTACCACTCTTTTATTAAATGGTCTCATATATGGGATGTAAAACTTATGAAACAGTTGACTAAACACTAAAAGTACTAGTGAAAGCCACAAGCTTTAAAGAGATTTTTTTTTTACAGAAGAGAGTCAAACTGGTCTCCTGATTTCAAAACCAAGGGTCTTTTTCTTTTTCTTTTTTTACAATATTTGAATATTGCATATTTAAATGCTACAAATTAGTATACACATAATCAAAGTAAAATTTTGCCTGTTAGATAAAAATGATAACTTCTAAATTACAGACAGAAACTTCCTCAGATGTTTTCAAATCTAGTAGTAAAATGCCAATTTGTTTCTTAGCTAAGAAGAGGGCCTCAACCACAAGACTTTTTTCTTTGAGGATAATTCTGCAAATGAAACACTCCTTACTTAAGCAACAGCAAAATGCCCATCTAAATGACTCATCTCTAATACATTGCTTAAGGATTAAAAAAGGCTCCAATTACTAATAAAAGTTCCCCACACAGTTTTACACACACACACACACACACACACACACACATCCCTTTTTCATTCTGTGCTGTGAATTATTTATCCTACTTTAAAAAATAAATTATTACAGCAAAATAGTTATAGAAAATCCACATGATCATGTTATAAAAATTTTGAATTTTATTCAAAATGAACAAACAATTCCTATCATTCTCAAATCAAAATTCTCTTGGGCTCCAATACAGGGCCTTTCAAAAGCAGCACT
Source organism: Aepyceros melampus (assembly GCA_006408695.1). Lineage (NCBI taxonomy): Eukaryota > Metazoa > Chordata > Mammalia > Artiodactyla > Bovidae > Aepyceros > Aepyceros melampus. The sequence goes on along the minus strand of SJXQ01007332.1, from coordinate 87,531 downwards.
CAAAATTGAGATGAGAAATTTTGCCCACATGGGAACCTCAGATTCACTTTGTTTAGGAAATGATGACTGAAATTTAATTCTTTGGATCACATGGCCCAGAACCACTCACCAGCTTGGACCCACTTTGAGTTTCCTTAATAACTTTGTGTGTTTAGTTCAAAGATGTGGAGACCTGTTTGTTTATAACTATTTGGAAACATTTAACAAACTATATTAAGATTACCTTCAGGCACTTCATTTACAAGAAAAACTCCAGCTGTTTTCCCCTAGCCTATTTTTCTAGAGAGTACATTTCTTCCATTAAATTCTGTCACCAAGAAAATAATTTTGGTTAAAAATGTTCATCAATTCTCTTTCATCTAAATATCTACTCAAAGAAAATTAGATGTCTAAACTCTTCAAACAGCTCCTCTTATGAGAATGTCAAGTTCCTTTTTAGAGTTAGCTAATGGGTCAGAAATGTAAACTTGTCTTTGGTTACTAAAAAGTAAAGATTTTAGATCTTTCCAAACTCATAATTTGGAGAAGGAAATGGCAAACTACTCCAGTACTCTTGCCTGGAGAATCTCATGGATGGAGGAGCCTGGCAGGCTATGGTCAATGGTCACAAAGAGTCAGACATGACTGAGTGACTTCATATACATATGTATAATCTCATAATTTCATGCTAAGGTAATTTTTTTCTTCTCACATTTTCTCTGGTCATCATGGAAGTTGGACTTTTTGTTAAACTCCTCCTGTTTATGTATAGTTATTTATAAGAGGTATTTATTTACACATTGTAATCACCCTGGTCAGCAAAATCACTCCAAATTTCCTTCATTTAATAACTACACTTTGTTGAGAAATTATAACAAAAGAATGGCATCAAAGATTGTACTTTTACATAGAATTCTGCTCAATGCTATGTGGTAGCTTGGATGGAAAGGAGGTTTAGGGGAGAATGATACATTCATGCGTATGGTTGAGTACCTTAGCTGTTCACCTGAAACTATCATAACATTGTTAATCAGCTATATCCCAATAGAAAATAAATTTTTTTAAAAAAGGAATACCTAATTTTTAGGGCATTGATTTCATCATAAATGTTCTTCCATATTGTAAAAGCAAATATGTAATAACATCATAGGCAGTGAAAAAAAAAAAGACTGTGCTTTTATTAGGCAGGGAATTCAGATTAAAATAGTCTATTAGCTAATGAAGTAGACCAAAGTAAATTCTTTAGTTATTTACAAAAATTCTGCTTAATCTCTCTCTATTTTTAAATAGATGGGACTTTTCCAGGGGTTAGTCTCATAAAAATCAGTATTTGGTAAGTTTATAAATAAATAGGACAGTGGTTTTTTCTTTATTTATTGATGTTTAGTCAATGTAAAATTTAAGTTACAAGTGTACAGTATAGTGACTTACAATTTTTAAAGGTTATACTCTATTTATAGGTATTAAAAATATTGGCTATGTTCTCTTCATTGTACAATATATCTGTGTAACTTATTTTATACCTAAGAGTTTGTACTTCTTACTCCTCTACCCTTATATTACCCCCTTTCCCTTTCCTCTCTCCACTAGTAACAACTAATTTGTTCTCTGTATCTGTGAGTCTGTTTATTTTTTGTTATATTCACTGGTATGTTGTAACTTTTAGGTTTCACATGTAAGTGATATCATATAGTATTTGTCTTTCCTTGTCTAACTTCATTTAGTGTAACTCCAATCAAGTCCATTCATGTTGTTACAAAGTGACTTTTCTTTTTTTTTAAGGTCAGTCTAGGTACTGTTAACTTTCTTCACTGAATCTATTTTCCAAATTTTTTGACAATTAAACAATAATATTAAGGCAGGAAAGCAGGGAGTAGGCATGAGTGCAAACATGTATTACAGAGACATAATGATGTTCAGTATTAAATAACCTGCAATATCTAGAGACTATGGCAAAATTTCCAATAATGGGCTTAGATAAAAGGAAGAAAAAAAAGAAAAAGCATCTTGTAACAGTTAAGTCTAAGAAATATGAGAAAACCAAAGCTTTACAAATAACATCCTGTTATTCATTAGACTAGTTTTGTACAGAGAAAAGTACTTTGAGTTGTAATTTCATATTTTCACTAATGCTTTCTTCACATCAAGAATATTACATGCACATGATACATAACAATGTATAATCTTAAAACACATGGAAGTAGTATCTATGTAAAAGAGAAATTCTAGGGTACTCATTTATGAAAAGGAAAACTATCAAAATACATATTAAGCAATTGCAGAAGATACAATGAACACCACTCATTAAATGAATCAGTTCAGTTCAGTTCAGTCACTCAGTCGTGTCCGACTCTTTGCGACTCCATGAATCACAGCACGCCAGGCCTCCCTGTCCATCACCAACTCCCGAAATTCACTCAGACTCATGTCCATCGAGTCCGTGATGCCATCCAGCCATCTCATCCTCTGTCGTCCCCTTCTCCTCCTGCCACCAATCCTTCCCAGCATCAGAGTCTTTTCCAATGACTCAACTCTTCACACGAAGTGGCCAAAGTACTGGAGTTTCAGCTTTAGCATCATTCCTTCCAAATGAATAAACAAACTAAATTATATCCAACAGAATAGTTCTCATATTGTGGTATTGAGTATATGAATTAGTAAAAGTAAAATATTGCCATTAATGAGAATTTGACAAATATAAAATAAAGAAGAAAATATTTTTATCCATTGTTTCACCAGATGAACAATAACAAGATTTTTAAAAGGACACAAAATCAGGACTGATTTGAGCAACAAAGAAAAGCTAAAGAAAAATCTATTATACTCCACAAGTATTTGAAAGATAATGGCAGTAAATTATGTTTAATCCTTGCCATAAAGGATTGGATGTATTTGTTGGATTTAGCTTCAAGCAAGAGAGGAAACAGAAATAATCTTTACTGAGCATCTACTGTGTTCTGCTATTTCAAATCAATCTCATAACAACTTTGCAATCTGAAGACTATTATCTCATTTAACAGATAAGGAAAACAAGCCTTAGATGAGCTAACAACTCACCCAAGGTTTTACATGGCTAGGAAGCAAGCAAGAGATTTAAAGCCAAGTTTACCTGGCTCAAATGTCACTTCTGGGGTTTTTGATCGTGTTTGAGAAAGCCCCATGAATTCTCCAGCATGCCAAAGGGCAAGAGAAAGAGGTCTAAGGAATTTGGGTCTTATACCACTGCTTCATCCTTAAACAAAATAGTTCCACTTGTTCCTTGTTTTGTACTGGAGATCTATGTGAGATTTCAGTAAAGACAAAAAAGCACTCTCCTGAAATAGTGCAAGAAGTCTACCATACGATGTTGCTTTCCAGATTAGCTTTTGGAAGTTCTAGACCTAAAAGAAACCTGTGGCAGATGAAAATGTGCAATTTAACTCTTTTTCTGGAGATGTTAAAGGGGAAAATGGACAATTGTATTTTGAGTATAGAATACCGTCCCTTTTCTTCCTGTTGTATAATATACAAAATTGTTTCTCAGATATCCAGAATAAGGATGACAAATGTGGAGCACTCAAGCCCTTGGCCATCATTGCTATTCAGTCACTACTGGGTCAAACCAGAGTCTTAGAATGTCCCAACAGTTCAGCCAGTCAGCCAAGTATGTGAACTATTTAATTTTATTTATACATGATCTTTCTCTATTTAAAAAAAAAAATGCTTTTTTTTAAACTTTTTCCTAGAATCAACTTTTTTTTTTTTAAAGAATTCATCCTGAATTTTCAAAAAAAAAAAAATCTCAGTTGTGCCATGGTAACCAGTAAAGAAAACCATTAAACTGTGGCCTTTACTATTTTTTTCCTTCATTGTTACCTGTGACTCATAACTCCACTCTTTTCCTTCTGCTTCCATGCTTTCATTGGTCTCTACTGGGCCACTTAGCACAAGCTAAATGGAAAGAGTAGAAGGTAAAAGCTTCCTGTAGGCTTCCTGTCAACTTGCAGATGTATAACCTTTTTGGAATTACAGATCTTATAGGTTATTGCACTTTGTAAATGCAGTTCGAACAGTGTTAGTGTGAGTGCCAATTCCAAGAGCACGTCTCTTAATATCAGAGCATTCTGGAAGTAGAAAATGTCATGGAAAGCATATGTTGTGTCCCCATGTCCATTTCACTTCCACCTTCTCCACAAGAAAAGACTAAGGGAGCAAAGGAAAGTATTACTAAGTCTAGGGGTCAGTAAAGGAGACAATACTATTCTCTCCTTTTGCAAGAAGATATAAAACAAATCGGAGTGTTAGAAACTTTGTTAGGCAAAAAGAAAGAATTTTAAAAGCTAAAAAAATTAAATATAGGGTAGGAGCGATTTTTTTTTTCTTTCTTACCTTTTAGGAGTGAAGATTTGGTTGATGGAAATTTGTCTAAGACACTTTCAAGCTTTCAGGACATTTACGGGACTGTGGAGATAGGTAGGAAAGGAAGGAAGGAAGATGATGTGTGCTTTCAAAATGTCTATGGAAGGCTGAGATGGAAGATCTAGATGTTGGCAAGAGTGGCAGTGGAAGCTTCAAGATCTTCTTCTTACTTATACAACAGTTTTATCATTAGGAGAAAAGGTAGAGATTTCAGGAGAATTGTTCTTCAGAAATAGAGATCTATCAGGCAGAAAAGAAACCCACAATATGCTACAGTAACAACAGCAAAGCTTTAATGGTTTAAAATAAAGTTTTTCTTCTTTTTCAATCTGCTTGTTTACTTACTCAGCTCAAAGTATTCATTCAGGGGACACCCACCATCTCACAGTCTTGGTAGAGCCCCTACCATCTCAAACATACCAGAGAGAAAAGAGAATTCTGAAAGTTCTCAAGCTAGTAAATGATTTTCCTCTAAATATTGTAACACATATTACTTCTGCTCCGACATATCAACCAAAACCAATTACATTGCCCCACTCAGACGCAATGAGGATGAGAAATACTATCTCGTGTGCCCCAAACAGGAGATAACAGAAAATATTAGTGAACAGGACTAGTAACAACTTAAACAGAACATCCTCATGTCTCTCAAAAACCGAGCAAGTTTAAAGGAGTCCCATTGCAGGCCAGAGGAAGACTATTCCTAACATTGCTTCTGCTTGCATGCTGCTGCTGCTGCTGCTGCTAAGTCGCTTCAGTCGTGTCCGACTCTGTGCGACCCCATAGACGGGAGCCCACTGGGCTCCTCTGTCCCTGGGATTCTCCAGGCAAGAATACTGGAGTGGGTTGCCATTTCCTTCTCCAATGCATGAAAGTGAAAAGTGAAAGGGAAGTCGCTCAGTCGTGCCCAACTCTTAGCGACCCCATGGACTGGAGCCTACCAGGCTCCTCCATTCATGGGATTTTCCAGGCAAGAGTACTGGAGTGGGGTGCCATTGCCTTGCATATGAGAGCACAAAACAGAAGTTATATACAACATATTATAGAGAACCTCTAAACAGCCTGATTCTCCACTTCTGATCCATACTAATAAAATTTATAATACTTGAAGCACCTAAGCTACTATGGAAAAAACTATGCAGTTGCCTTAAAAAACTAAAAATAAAGTTACCAAATGATTCAGCAATGCTGCTACTGGGCATATATCCAGAAAAGATGAAAACTCATATTTGAAGAGATACATGCAACAGTGTTCATAGCAGCACTGTTTGCAATAGCCAACACATGGAAACAATGTGAATGTCCACCAATAGATACATAGATAAAGAATATTGGTATAGGGCAACCCACTCCAGTATTCTTCCCTGGAGACTCCCATGGACAGAGAAGCCTGGCAGGCTGGAGTCACATGGATTCCATGGAGTCCATGGAGTCACAGAGTCAGAAATGACTAAGCGACTAACACTCTTACTGCATATATATATATATATATATATATATGATGGGATATTGCTCAGCTTTAAAAAATAAATGAAATAATGCCATTTGCAGCAATATGGATGGAACTAGAGATTATTATGCTAAGTGAAGTCAGTCAAACAGAGAAAAACAAATATATAATACCACATATGTAGAATATACAAAATACAGATTAATTTATTTACAAAACAGAAACAAACTAAAAAACAAACTTACGGTTACCAAAGCAGACAGTGAGGGAGGGATAAATTAGAAGTTTGAAATTAGCAGATACACACTGTGCTGTGCTGTGCTTAGTCACTCAATTGTGTCTGACTCTTTGTGACCCCGTTAACCGTAGCCCACCAGACAGTTCTGTCCATGGGGATTCTCCAGGCAAGAAAACTGGAGTAGGTTGCCATGTCCTCCTCCAGGGCATCTTCCCAACCCAGGGATTGAACCCAGGTCTCCTGCATTATAGGTGGATTCTTTACAGTCTGAGCCACCAGGAAAGCCCAAGAATACTGGAGTGGGCAGCCTATCCCTTCTCCAGGGGACCTTCTCGAACCAGGAATCAAATCAGGGTCTCCTGCACTGCAGGTGGATTCTTTACCAGCTGAGCTCAGGGAAGCCCAGCTACACACTACTATATATAAAATAGACAAACAACAAGGACTTATTGAACAGCCCAGAGAACAATATTCAATATCTTGAAATAACATATAATGAAAAAGAATCTGAAAAAGAATGCATATGTCTTTGTGTGTGTATATATATATACATATGTATAAAAGAATGTGCATGTGTGTATTGAATTACTTTGCTGTACACTGAAACTAACACCTTATTATAAATCAACTATGCTTCAATTAAAAAAAATCTTGGAGCACCTAGAAAATGCATCTATAGCAAAGATATAATTAACTGTTATAACATGACTTGAGGGAAACCCACATTAATTTAATCAAAGATATGTATTATGTGCTCAGTCAGTCCTCAGTCATGTCCAACTCTTTGCAACCTTTTGGACTATAACCCATCAGACTCCTCTGTCCATGGGATTTTTCAGGCGAGAATACTGGAGTGAGTTGCCATTTCCTCCTCCAGGGGATCTTCCCGACACAGGGATCAAACCTGTTGTCTCCTATCTTTTACATTGTAGGTGGATTCTTCACCTGCTGAGCCACTGGGAAACAGCTATGCATTATGAAATAGCTGCAAATTAATTCAATACTATTATTTAAATAAGAGTAAGAACTAGTTGGAATTATCATTGAAAATAGACTCTCAAGGAGATTTCCCCAACAGGAAAAAAAGAATATACTAAAAGCTAAGTTCATGTATTAAAAAAATAAATAAGTTACTACTTCCTCTTTCAAAAAGTCAGGGATGTCAACTATATTTTAACAGTTGGTCAAAGGAAAAACTAATACTAGATCTTTATTCTTCAGAACTAAAGTCAATACCATCTTTCCAAATCCTTAGGAAAATGACATCATTGTCATTATTCCAGAAGACTTAATGGAAAATAGTTTATATAAATCACCAAATAATCTGATTGAGTTCATATGTGTAGGCTTAAATAACCAGGAATGTAATACATACCAAACATCTGGCATGTGATAGTCAAGCTCTTGAAGAATGGTTGATATGTCTATATTATCAAGTTGCTGGTTTCATGGCAATCCAATTTTCCTTGAAACAAGAAAGGACTCAGATTAGCACAAAGTTTTGTGATAAATTTTTGTTTGGAATAGTCTTCAAAGAAATAAAAACTAACTTTCCTTTGAAAAGTAACAGTAGCTTAGTTAATGCATCTAAAGTCATAAAGGACATATTGGCTATACCTATTCATTCTTGCTTTCCTTATGTTTTAACTGCTATTTTTCTATCATAAGAATAATAAATTAGGTAGCATGAGGCATCATTTTGGGTTGTTTATTTGCAAATAACATAAACAACTCTAAATTACGAAAGCATAAAAGGAATATACTGAAAGGATCACAGGTAACTTATAGAACCAAAGAGAAGCCTGCACTAGGCTTGAAAAATAACAGGAATTAGTGCATCAGGAACTGGACCAGGGTGAAGGAGTTAATCAACCACCACAGGGTAAGGAAGCTCCCATCAGTTTTTAGGTTTTTGCATCATTCTGCTCAACAGTCAGCATCCCAGAGGGGATCATCATCTGGGATCTCCTCTGGGATGCTGACTGGCCAAGTTTAAATCACAGTTCCATCCCTTAGCTAGGGTGGGGCAAAATACTTGATTGATTGCTGTATTAGTCTTGCACACAGTGGAAGGAAGGTAATTTTCTAAAAAGAATTTGGGTTATTTGCCTATGAAGTGAATGCTTATTAAAACAGTTATCTATGATACTAGGGTATATTCAGAGGAGCTTTAGAGTTAATAAAATACTTCACGGGGGTGCCTATAAATTTCCTCAAAATTCCCTTTAAAACTCTGAAATTCTAATTCTGATCTTATTAGACTTTCACTCTACATACAGTGCATGTGTATATGCAATTATACATGCATATAGTATACTTGTGCATAAACCAAGATTTGTTTTTTTAAAAATAAGTTGCTAAGAGGCTATTAGGATGCAATTAGCTTATACTATAAAATCTTTCAGAACATTGGTAGTAGAAAGGAGAATCTGAATTACCTAAATTTAATTCTCAGGTACAAAGCATGAAAACATAGCACACATTCCAGAACCATAAATATTGTGATAGCCCTGAAAATTAACTTGTGTATGGGGGTGAGGGTGGAAAATCATATTTATGTTAATAGAGATTCTAGATTATGATGGACTTTGTATACCAGAAATTTGGAATTTTACCATGTAGGCAATGAGCCATTGGTAAAATTTATTTAAGTATGAAATGATATGATCAAGTGTGTGTTTGCATTTGTTTAACCACTGGTGGAAATGGATAAGCTAGATTAAAGGAACAAATCACAGGAAATAACTTGGTTAGGCAACTGGCAATGATTTAGGCACAACTAAGAGCTGACTCACTGGAAAAGATCCTGACGCTGGGAAAAACTGAGGGCAAGAGGAGAATGGGGCAACAGAGGATGAGGCAGTTGGATGGACATGAGTTTGAGCAAACTGAGGGAAATAGCGATGGACAGAGAAGCCTGGCGTGCTGCACCTAATGGGCTCGCCAAGAGTCAGACACAACTTAGAGACTAAACAACAACAAAGTTGTAGGAACTTGACCTAAGACAAAGACAATGAGAACGGCTCCAGGAAGAAGGGAACTGTGTTAAGTAGTGTTTCTCTACCACAACCTCCTCTAAATCTTAGAGGTGTGTAGCAACAACTATTTATTTTTCTTATCTATGGGAGAGGAGATCCAACCAGTCCATTCTGAAGGAGATCAACCCTGGGATTTCTTTGGAAGGAATGATGCTGAAACTGAAGCTCCAGTACTTTGGGCACCTTATGCGAAGAGTTGACTCATTGGAAAAGACCCTGATGCTGGGAGGGATTGGGGGCAGGAGGAGAAAGGGACGACCGAGGATGAGATGGCTGGATGGCATCGCAGACTCAATGGACATGAGTCTGAGTGAACTCCGGGAGTTGGTGATGGACAGGGAGGCCTGGCGTACTGCGATTCATGGGGTCGCAAAGAGTCGGACACGACTGCGCGACTGAACTGAACTGATGGGAGAGGAGGGTTTTCCCCCACCACGATCATCAGGGGACATTTGTCAGTGTCTTGAGATATTTTTGGTCATCACAATGAAGAACAGTACTACCAGCATCAGTAAGTAGAAGCCAGGATGTCACTAAACATCCAACAGTACACAGGAGAGCTCCACCATCCTCCAAGAATGATCTAACCTAAAATGTCAGTGTTCTGAGGTTGAGAAGCACTAATTAGCTTATGATTCTGCAGGTCCAGTTTGTTCTGATCTTAGCAGAGATTCTGCCCTCAGCTGGGTGGTCCATGTACGTGCGGTCAGCTAGATGGTCAGCTGAGAGCTGGCTGCTCTGAGGTTCTGTTGTGAGAGCTCCTTTCTGATACCTATCAAGTCTTATCCTCCTGCAGGTTGACCAAGGGTCCTTCATGTGCTGGAGGCAGGGCTCCAAAGGATGAAGAAGAAATACGCAGGATCTCTTGGGGGCAAACACTGCTGTGAGTCTCAGAGAGCAAACACTGTTGCCTGTGTCTCATTTTGTGAGTCAGAGAAAGTCACAAATTTACCCCAGTTTCAAGGGATAAAGAAATACTCTTGTGCCTTTTCATGTGAGGGCTATAAAGAATGTGATCATTTTGCACTCCACTGTAGAGACGACTCTTGGCATAGCTAGGAGGTAGAATCAAAACAGCTGGTGACTGATGGTGAAAAGGAAGAGATACTGACAGTAAAATTGTACTGACCAGAGATCATGAATAATTGAATCTTGTTTTTGGCTACCTACTTCTTTGCATATTTCCCAGAGAAAAATGTATTCACAGAGAACCAAGCAAGGTAAAAATGATCCTCTTTATTTTTTTAACATTTATTTTGTTTATGTATTTGTCTGTGCTGGGTTGGGTTGCAATTACAGCACACAGGATCTTCGATCTTCACTGTAGTATGCAGCATCTTTCATTTGTGGCATGCAAACTCTTAGTTGCAGCATGTGGAATCTAGTTTCCTGACCAGGGATTGAACCCAGGCCCCCTGGACTGAGAGTGCAGAGTCTTAGCCACTGGACCATCAGGGAAGTCCAGACCCCTTTTGTTTCTATCTGAAGATTTTGATTCAAAGATAAGAAAGCTCAATCCTAAAAATCTACACTAAAAGCAGAAGGAAAGATCTTCTCTGTCTAGTCCATTGAAAAATGTGATTCTTTCTCCACTGTGGAGAAAGGACACATCTGTAAAGAGGGAAGGCAACAAAGGAAGGAAAGGGAATCAGGGGGAAGGCATGGTGCTAGGTAAGAGAGGACAGAAGAGGAGACACATGGCTGATATGGTAGGGCGCCCTGGGAGCTTGCAGCAGGCTCTTAAGAGAACACATCCTGGAAAGACTCCACCCATGCACACTCTCCCAACAAGGGCAAGGGCAAACATAATGCTCCTGAACCTGGTCAGCCTCTGGCACTGTTTCTCCGTCAATGAAGTCCAGAGCCCTGCTCTTCAACTTGATCCACTCATTTGGAGGAAACAGCAGAAGGAAGCTGTTCAGCCTCAGCTTCCACCCCTGTAATCAGTTGTAAACTGTTAGATACAAGACTGACAGAGAGGAAAAACTCAAGACAACTTTCAAGTTTTAGACTAGGCGCAGGGAAGGCAGTGTTTCATCTCAATTAGACATACCCAACTATGCAAGAAAATTCCTCCCCAGCAGAGTTGGTTGTGGATGTGGTGTGTATGAAAACACTACCCTTTCAGAGTATGCAAAATGAGAAAAGAAGCAAGCCAAGAGTGGGAACTTGGAAAGCATCAGTATTTAAACAGCAAGTGGAAAAAGAGGCTCATAGAGTAGGCTCAATAGATTGGCTGGAGACATAAGTAGAAATCAGGAAGAAGCAGGGGAATATTTTCTAAAGATTGAAAAATTCACAACAGTGGGTAGAGTGTAGGAGAAAGCCTCAAGAAGGAGGGGATATATATTTATACATATAGCTGATTCACATTATTGTACAGCAGAAACTAACAAAACATTGTAAAGCAATTATACTCCAATTAAAAAATAAATAATAAAAATCAGAAAATTCAAAAGATGTGGTTGTGGTCAACACAGTCAAATGCAGCAGTGGTAAAGTAGGGATAAAACTTAAATGAACATTGGCTTTGGCAATGGTAATTCATTGTAAATGAAAAATGAGTTTAAGATTTCAAGTAATGATAATTACTTTATTGAATAGATATGGAGGAAGAACAGAGATATAGGAACACTTGTGATTAAGAGAGTTTTTATGTAAGGAGATTTGGGTATATTTACATACTGAAAGGAAAGAGTCACTAGAGTAATTGAAGATATAGAAAAGAAGAGGAACATGATGGAGAAATCTCTCAAAAGTTATAAATAATAAAGATATAGAATAAATGAGTGAAGAAGAGCATGTTGAAGGAGTCTCTTTTAAAGGAATAGGGGAGTAAAATCAAGTAAGCAAAAAAGGTTAGGAGTAGGAGGTTTTCGTGCTGGTAGCTGTTGCTTTATCAAGCAGGGAACAGCCATCCATCCATGTTCTAAATGAGATGGTGAAAGGGAAAGGGGTGGTTTTAACTGGAGGGCCAGAGGACAGTGATGAATATATTATTAGACTCTACACGTGCAGTTTCCATTCTATAAAGATTGTGAGGAACTCAGAGTAAAAGAAAAAACTGTGATGACTAATATATCTAAAAATATTATACATTCCCACTGGACATTGAAATGGAGGATGACATAGTACTGCTTATCTTCAGATATAGGGGATAAGTCAGGAAACATATATGAGCAGTACTGAAATGTATTTATTCCACATTTATTAAATAGCCATACCATTCCTCCAAAAAATAAGGGATCCATCACCCCAACCATTAAAGAGCTTGAAATTTGTCAAGCAGGAGAAAACAAACAAATCATTGTAAGGGACACTAACGGCAGTAAGAGATGCTCATGGGGCACAGGAAGTGGAGGGGGAGGCACTTAGTTGATCAAGAAGGGAGGGAAGGACTCAAGGTTGGAGAAGAATTCTGGAAATAAGTGACAAACTGAGAACTGAAGAATTTCATTAAGAGGCGGGTGGACGAGGGGATCAGAAAGGGCAATCTAAGAAACAGAATCAATGGGCAGAGGTGGAAAGAGAAAAGAGGCTCTCAAGAAGAATCAAATCAAACAGGCAAGTCAGAAGCCCTCATCCCTCTACTGGTTGCTTAATCCCCTTTTTCCTTTAAAGTCCCCGAACTCCTCACATGAATTCTAGGTTTTAAATAGTGGAGGCAGGAAAATCAGGGCTTGCCCCTCCTCCACTCTTCTCATAAATGAAACACTTGCCAATATTACCCCCTTCATCAAGTTCTTGCTACATAATCTGATGAATACAGTTCCACTGAAGAGTCATAGATTCAGCATTGCTTTGCATCTAACTCTTTATAAAGGCGTTTGCATTCTGTTCTCATACTTCCAGACTCAAAGTCTTTATAACAGAGACCTGAGGAGAGAGAAAAGGGACACAAAATGGAAAAGAGTGTCTCCCAGCATCTCTCCTCAAATCACATGTCAAATCACTTACTCCACTTGTACCTTAATCCTGGCTCTGAATAACTGAAAAGTTAGCACTGTGTCTTGAATTTTTAAAAATAATACAATGTATAGTCCATGCACCATATTAATTCAGGTTCAGACTTGGACAAATTGCTTTGAACAACTTCAGCCCCTAAGCGGGTTAACTGGAAAACGCACCATCCTCCATGAAGGGAACCTCTGGGGAACCTGGTGAATTTGGAGTTTTAAAAGTAATTCAAATATTTACAGAAACAATGGAACAGAAAGTATGGTTTCTTAAAAGCTGGTTAAAATACTGAGTTCAATTTAAAGTGCTATTATTCTGATCTTTCTATTAAATGATAAAACATGAGAGAAAATATTATATGCTTTCCTAACCTTAGTTTATGCATAGAATGTAATTTATTTTTTAAAGAACACAAACACTACAGTAGTTCTCAAAAATATCAAACTTTGAAATCCTCTTAGTTAAGAATAAAGTTTTTGAGGGAACTGCCTAGAGATGCAAGGAAGGGTAGATAAATGCATTTTAAAGTAATCATAAAACCTATTTCATAATGCCCTCATCTGTGTTTGTCAGAGCCAGCAGCAGACAATGCTAGATTTACTATTAGTTTTACTTACAAAAGTGAGGACAAACTTGAGCAGGATTTTAAAATCTAGAATCATGTTCTTTTCAAAATTAAGCTTGGATGTATCAGATAGTTTAGGGTGATATTAAATGAATTTCATTGCATTTCTTTTTTTTTTCTTCTTTTTTTTTACCAATAAGGTGCCAGAAGTGCTGAGGATCTATTAAATAAAAAAGAGGAACAATAAGTCTCTGGGATGATGGTGGTACTAAAGCCCACAGGCGCACCAGGCTCATTTGTTGTCTTAAAATATCAGATTAACTCTCTGTCTCTGTCTCTCTCTCTCTCATTCTCACTCACCACACACACACATACACACACACACAGACTTCCATAAGGATAACTCTGATTTTTAAGCCCATATTGTATCAAATACCCCCTTTTTTAAGTATTAATATTATTAAATTATTTTCAGCCACAGAGTAGATAACATTTCTAAAGAACCCTCAGCTCTTATCAGGAGAGACAAATCTAGATGACTAAATTCACTATTATTCCTTATCTCTAAACACTCCATTAAAAAGAAAAAATGCACAACACACACACAAAATATTTTAAGTACATATGAAAAATAGATAGACTTGATAAGGAAGATGCTGTCATGGCACAGGCCTCAACTTCCTTGACAATAGGAAATGACTATATGAAAATCTCATTAATGCACACTTTAATAAGTTGGAATTTATGATCACTCAGAAAAAGATTAAGTCAAAGTATATCTGATTGTGTGAAAAATTGTATTAGAAAGCTGTATTTCTAGGTCTGCAAATTATTTTTGGACGTTTTTATTTATGGAAATGCATAAAATTATAAAAAGCTCTTAGGCAATGTTGCCTAACCACCACCTCCAGTCTTCCCTCCAGCTCCCTTCCCATTCTATTCTTCCATCTCCTTATGCAAGCGATTTAGAAGTACCCTAGACGAATGATTACAGGCTCCTTCTTTTTTGCTCTGGAAAAGTTTCTGCACATTGTTTTTTTTTTTTTCCTTTTAATTAATTTTTATTAGACTAAAGTTGCTTTACAATATTGTGTTAGTCTCTGCTGTACAGCAAAGTGAATCGGCTATACATATGTATATATCCCATTTATTTTGGATTTCCTTCCCATTTGGGTCACCAAAGAGCACTGAGTAGATAGAGTTCCCTGAGCTATATATGAGGTTCTCATTAGTTACCTATTTTATACAAAGTATCAATAGTGTACATATGTCAGTCCCAACCCCCCAATTCATCCCACCCTCCTGGCTCCTGGCTTGGTGTGCACACATTAGTTATCTACATTTGTGTTTCTATTTTTGTTTTGCACAAATGATTACAAGTTTCCACTCCTAAAGCTTCACAAAAGCTACCTCTTCTTTGAAACCTCCCATGAAAGAGCCCCACATACCCCTGCCTTTCCATGCCCATCTTTCCAAAGAAATGTATACTATCATATATTTTATCATGTATCTCTTCCCATTGTCATTAGGCATCATTACTCTCAGAACCTCTGGATTTTATATTCCTATAATATATGGTGTTTCTTTTGGATTTCAGTTCAGTTCAGTCACTCAGTCATGTCCAATTCTTGCGACCCCATGGACTGCAACATGCCAGGCTTCCCTGTCCATCACCAACTCCCGGAGCTTACTCAAACTCATGTCCATTGAGTCGGTGATGCCATCCAACCACCTCATCCTCTGTATCCCCTTCTCCTCCCAACTTCAAACTACCCCAGCATCAGGATCTTTACAAATGAGTCAGTTCTTCACATCAGGTGGCCAACGTATTGGAGTTTCAGCTTCAGCTTTAGTCCTTGCAATGAATATTCAGACTGATTTCCTTTAGGATGGACCGGTTGGATCTCCTTGCAGTCCAAGGGACTCTCAAGAGTCTTCTCCAATACCACAGTTCAAAAGCATTAATTCTTCAGTGCTCAGCTTTCTTTATAGTCCAACTCTCACATCCATACATGACCACTGAAAAAACCATAGCCTTGACTAGACAGATCTTTCTTGGCAAAGTAATGGCTCTACTTTTGAATATGCTATCTAAGTTGGTCATAACTTTCCTTCCAAAGAGTAAGCGTTTTTTAATTTCATGGCTGCAGTCACCATCTGCAGTGATTTTGGAGCCCTAAAAAATAAAGTCTGCCACTATTTCCACTGTTTCCTCATCTATTTGCCATGAAGTGATGGGACCAGAGGCCATAATCTTAGTTTTCTCAATGTTGAACTTTAAGCCAACTTTTTCACTCTCTTCTTTCACTTTCATCAAGACGCTTTTCAGCTCTTCTTCACTTTCTGCCATAAGGGTGGTGTCATCTACATATCTGAGGTTATTGATATTTCTCTGGGAAATCCTGATTCCAGCTTGTTTCATCCAGCCCAGCACTTCTCATGATGTACTCTGCATATAAGTTAAATAAGCAGAGTGACAATATACGGCCTTGACATACTCCTTTTCCTAATTGGAACCAGTCTGTTGTTCCATGCCCAGTCCTGACTGTTGCTTCCTGACCTGCATACAGATTTCTCAAGAGGCAGGTCAGGTGGTCTGGTATTCCCATCTTTTTCAGAATTTTCCACAGTTTGTGGTGATCTACACAGTCAAGATAGTCAATAAAGCAAAAATAGATTTTTTTCTAGAACTCTCTTGCCTTTTCAGTGATCCAATGGATGTTGACAAATTGATCTCTGGTTCCTCTGATTTTTCTAAATCCAGCTGGACCATCTGGAAATTCACAGCTCACATACTATTGAAGCCTGGCTTGGAGAATTTTGAGCATTACTTTGCTAGCGTGTGAGATGAGTGCAATTGTGCAGTAGCTTGAGCATTCTTTGGCATTGCCTTTCTTTGGGATTGGAACGAAAACTGACCTTTTCCAGTCCTGTGGCCACTGCTGAGTTTTTCCAAATTTTCTGGCATATTGAGTACAGCACTTTCACAGCATCATCTTTTAAGATTTGAAATAGCTCAACTGGAATTCCATCACCCCCATTAGCTTTGTTCCTAGTGATGCTTCCTAAGAGCCACTTGACTTCACATTCCAGGATGTCTTGCTCTAGGTGAGTGATCACACCATTGTGATTATCTGGGTCATGAAGATTTTTTTTGTACAGTTCTTCTGTGTATTCTTGCCATCTCTTCTTAGTATCATCTGCTTCTGCTAGGTCCATATCATTTCTGTCCTCTATTGAGCCCATCTTTGCATGAAATGTTCCCTTGGTATCTCTAATTTTCTTGAAGAGATCTCTAGTCTTTCCCATTCTGTTTTTTTCCCTCTATGTCTTTTCACTGATCACTGAGGAAGGTTTTCTTATCTCTTTTTGCTATTCTTTGGAACTCTGCATTCAAATGGGTATATCTTTCCTTTCCTTTTCTCCTTTGCTTTTCACTCCCCTTCTTTTCTCAGCTAAATAGCTGAGTAAGGCCTCCTCAGACAACCATTTTGCTTTTTGACATTTCTTTATCTTGGGGATGGTCTTGATCACTGTCTCCTGTACAATATCACGAACCTCTGTCGATAGTTCATTGGGCACTCTATCTATCAGATCTAGTCTCTTAAATCTATTTCTGACTTCCACTGTATAATCATAAAGGATTTGATTTAGGTCCTACCTGAATGATCTATGGTTTTCCCTACTTTCTTCAATTAAACATGAGTTTGGCAATAAAGTGTTCGTGATTTCAGCCACAGTCAGCTCCCAGTCTTGTTTTTACTGTATAGAGCTTTTCCAGCTTTGGCTGCAAAGAATATAATCAATCTGATTTCAGTGTTGACCATCTGGTGATGTCCATGTGTAGAGTCTTCTCTTGTGTTGTTGGAAGAGGGTGTTTGCTTTGACCAGTGGATTCTCTTGGCAAAACTCTATTAGCCTTTGCCCTGCTTCATTCTGTACTCCAAAGCCAAATTTGCCTGTTGCTCCAGGTGTTTCTTGACTTGCTACTTTTGCATTCCAGTCCCCTCTAATGAAAAGGACATCTTTTGGGGGTGTTAGTTCCAGAAGGTCTTGTGGGTCCTCATAGAATCATTCAACTTCAGCTTCTTCAGCATTACTGGTCAGGGCATAAACTTGCATTACCGTAATACTGAATGGTTTGCCTTGAGAAGGAACAGAGATCATTATGTTGTTTTTGAGATTTTGTCCAAGTACTTAGGCCCTGTTTATGTGATTCTTTCTGGGTGGAATGTTCTTCCTCCTGGTCTTCCTCACCATTAAAGTCTATTACTATTATCAACTGATAAAAAAACACCTTCTCCAACTACCCTGTCCCATTACCTTGCTTTAATGTTTTGTATTTTTGTTTCTTGTTTTTGTCTACCTTTTTTTTTTAACTGATGTGTTCTCATTTGTCTGTTTACTTGTTTATTGTCTGTCTTCTCCTTCCTCCTCTCCCCACCCACTCTCATTACAATGTAAGCTCCTCAGAGCTTAGGACAGTGTCTGGATCATGATATGTGTTCAAGAAATATTCCTAGAATAAGTGAAAAAATGGATGCATATTTCCACCAATGATAGTGAGTTTCCTCAAGGCAGGGGCCATGCTTCACTGGTTCCTTGTTCCTTGTAAATAACATTGTAAGTATGGAATAACATAGTAAGGGTTCAGTTGATGATCACTAATAAATAACCCATTAATAAACAAGTAAAAATGAATAATTTTTTATTATACACATAGGATAATGTTAACCTTAAACATATTAATATCTGCCTAAAGTTGGTTACACAGTTATAGAAAGGATAACAAAGGCAGGGATGCTGGAAGGACTCTGAGACTTGGGGAATGAGCATATATTTTTTTAAGCCTTGATAGTCTTAAAACAAAAGCTATATATGACAAAATCACAGCAAACATTATCCTCAATGGTGAAAAATTGAAAGCATTTCTCCTGAAATCAGGAACAAGACAAGGGTGCCCATTCTCACCACTACTATTCAACATAGTTTTGGAAGTTTTAGGCACAGCAATCAAAGAAGAAAAAGAAATAAAAGGAATCCAGATTGGAAAAGAAGAAGTAAAACTCTCAATGTTTGCAGATGACATGATCCTCTATGTAGAAAACCCTAGAGACTCCACCAGAAAACTAGAGCTAATCAATGAATATAGTAAAGTTGCAGGATAAAAATTAACACAGAGAAATCCCTTGCATTCCTATACACTAACAATGAGAAAATAGAAAGAAAAATTAAGGAAACAATTCCATTCACCATAACAATGAAAAAAATAAAATACTTAGGAATCAATCTACCTAAAGAAACAAAAGACATGTATATATATAAAACTATAAAACACTGATGAAAGAAACCAAAGATGACACAAATACATGGAGAAATATACCATGTTCATGGATTGGAAGAATCAATATAGTGAAAATGAGTATACTACCCAAAGCAATCTATAGATTCAGTGCAATCCCTATCAAGCAACCAATGGTGTTTTTCAGAGAACTAGAACAAATAATTTCACAATTTTTATGGAAATACAAAAAAAAAAAAAAACCCTTGAATATCCAAAGCAATCTGGAGGAATCAACCTTCCTGACTTCAGATTATACTACAAAGCAACAGTCATCAAGACAGTATGGTACTGGCACAAACAGAGAAATATAGATCAATGGAACAAAATAGAAAGCCCAAGATAAATCCATGCACCTAAGGACACCCTATCTTTGCAAAAGAGGCAAGAATATACAATGGAGAAAAGACAATCTCTTTAACAATTGTTGCTGGGAAACTGGTCAACCACTTGTAAAAGAATGAAACTAGAACACTTTCTAACACCATACACAAAAATAAACTCAAAATGGATTAAAGATCTAAATGTAAGACCAGAAACTATAAAACTCCTAGAAGAAAATATAGGCAAAACACTCTCTGATATAAATCACAGCAGGATCCTCTATAACCCACCTCCCAGAGTAATGGAAATAAAAACAAAAATAAACAAATGGGACCTAATTAAACTTAAAAGCTCTTGCACAATGAAGGAAACTATAAGCAAGGTGAAAAGACAGCCTTCAGAATGGGAGAAAATAATAGCAAATGAAGCAACTGACAAAAAATTTAATCTGAAAAATATACAAGCACCTCCTGCAGCTCAATTCCAGAAAAATAAATGACCCAATCCAAAAATGGGCCAAAGAACTAAAGAGACATTTCTCCAAAGAAGAAATACAGATGGCTAACAAGTACATGAAAAGACGCTCAACATCACTCATTATCAGAGAAATGCAAATCAAAACCACAGTAAGATACCATCTCATGCCAGTCAGAATGGCTACTATCAAAAAGTCTACAAACAATAAATGCTGGAGAGGGTGTGGAGAAAAGGGAACCCTCTTACACTGTTGGTGGGAATGCAAACTAGAACAGCCACTATGGAGAACAGTGTGGAGATTCCTTAAAACACTAGAAATAGAACTGCCATATGACCCAGCAATCCCATTGCTGGGCATGCACACCAAGGAAACCAGAATTGAAAGACACGTGTACCCCAACATTCATCACAGCACTGTTTATAATAGCCAGGACATGGAAGCAACCTAGATGTCCATCAGCAGATGAATGGATAAGAAAGCTGTGGTATATATACACAATGGAATGTTACTTGACCATTAAAAAGAAGACATTTGAATCAGTTCTAATGAGGTGGATGAAACTGGAGCCTATTGTACAGAGTGAAGTAAGCCAGAAAGAGAAACACCAATACAGTATACTAACACATACATATGGAATTTAGAAAGATGGTAATGATAACCCTATATGTGAGACAGCAAAAGAGACACAGATATATAGAACAGTCTTTTGGACTCTGTGGGAGAAGGCAAGGGGGGATGATTTGAGAGAATAGCATTGAAACATGTAAATTACCATATATGAAACAGTTCACCAGTCCAGGTTTGATGCATGAGACAAAGTGCTCAGGGCTGGTGCACTGGGATGACCTTGAGGGATAGGATGGGGAGGAAGGTTGGGGGGGGTGGTTCAGGGTGGGGAAGAGATGTATACCCATAGCTGATTCAGGTCAATGTATGGCAAAAACCACTACAATATTAATTAGCCTCCAATTAAAATAAATAAATCTTAGAACGTTAAAAAAAAAAGGAGTAGGGGGATGGTGAGGATAAGTTACAAGAAGATCCAATCATTAATACAGAGCTATTATTTTCAGAGTAATGTCCTAATATTTAATTTTTATCCATTTCTGTAATTAGTATAATTAAAGATAATTATTCTGCCAAAACAAAAATAAAGAGGGGAAAAAAAAGAAGGGAAGGGGGCAGGGCACAACCTTTAAAAGAAATTGGTTGGAACCAACTAGTCCAAGAAGGAGGATGAGTCAATTTCCACTAGACATTGAGACTCAGAATATGCTTACTCTAAAACATCAACATGTTAAATGACACACCCATGGGTGCCATGACAGTTCCAAGGCTAACCATAAAAGGTTAAGTAGTGAACAGTGGCCCAGTTCCTAGAAATTCCCACCCTTTCCCCAAAACAGCTGGAATACTCTCCCCACTTATAAGCCTATATTTCATTCTTTGCAATACTTTGGGCTAACTTTTCTGAGTCCTCCAAAATTGTGAATCCTATATGGCATGAGGCTCAGAAATCTTAGCCAGTGTTTGATGCTAAAGTTTGAGGACTTCAAGAAGTATGAGGCTACCAGCACAGAGACCAGAGCCAGAAGAGCAGGACAGAGAAACAAGGCCCACTATGGCCATCTGCTCTTTCCAGGGGACAGAAAGAAACTCACTGTGGATGAAAAGATGCTACGCTTGGGGAAGGTGAATTCTCCAGTTATGCTCATTCTACTTTTCAACCCAAAATTTGTTACATGCAGCCTGAGAAGGAGACCTGAGTACAATAGACAGAATGCTTGGATCTAGAGGCAGTTCAGAAAGTCTAGAGGTAATAGTTGCAATATTAATAGGGGAACAAGTTAGTCCTCAGATTCTTCCATGTTTGGGTGAAATGTCTCAAAAACTTCTCAGTTCTCCAGCTCTAATTGATTCCACACTTATCAACCTTTCAATTCAGTTACTGTTTTATTAATACTAGTCAGAGGATCTCCATATTTGAGATGTAAGTGTTCTGATCTCCAGCACATGTAATCTTAGTGATGGTTTATAAACCTATTTCTTGTGAGTTTTGTTAGTGCTGAATCACAGTCTCAGAGGAGAAAGAGCTTGGATCCCTTAAGGTTCTTCTCAACTCTGAGAGTCTGTGGTTCTATGATTCAATTCCCCCAGACCCTAATAATCTAAATATGAACTGATGTAAACTAGTATGCAGGCTTCCCTGGTGTTCAACAGCAAAGAATCGGCCCACAGTGCACAAGACGCAGGTTCAATCCCTGGGTCAGAAAGATCCCCTGGAAAAGGAAACAACAACCCACTTCAGTATTCTTGCCTGGGAAATCCCATGGATAAAGGAGCTTGGTGGGCTAGAGTCCATGGGGTCGCAAAAGAGTCAAACATGACTTAGTGACTCAACAACAAGAAACTAGTATTTGAGGGATGGATCCTGGAATCTGATACCTGAAGCCTGAAATCCTATTAATACTTTGTTTTGAGGCTTGGAAACAAAGCCTTCTCCTTTCTTAATTCAAAGTTCTGAGTTCAAAAATGTAGGTATATGAGTAATTGCCCCACTCTTGACCACCAGCTTCTACCAAGGCCACACTCTATTCCTAACTCTATCACTGTGCTATCAAAGTATGACCTCCTCTATTTTTCACAGTCTAGAATCTATCCTCACCATACTGCCTCTCCTGAACAAAGAAAGGGAAAGTAGCCAACTTGCTTGGGCTTCTTGTCTTAGGTAAATTACTTGTCTACTCTAAGCTTCAATTTCTGCTTCTATATAATCTCAATGGCCAACAATATTCCATGTCCAGTTTCTCTTTGTTGAAATGTAACTCTGTGAACCTCTCTGGGTGTCCCTCACTGTGGAGAAACTTTTCATTTTTAACCTAGATGTTTTATCAATGGTGCTGTATAGAGGAGAAGTTTTGAGGCTACTGTAAAAATAAAACTGAAAACCAGAAGCAGGAGGCTTTAAGTCCAAATCCTGAGAACATCAGAGAACTCCTGACTCCAGGGAACATTAATCGACAGGAGCTCATCAAACACCTCCATACCTACACTGAAACCAAGCACTACCCAAAGGCCAACAAGTTCCAGAGCAAAACATACCACACAAATTCTCCAGCAACACAGGAACACAGCCCTAAGCTTCAATATACAGGCTGCCCAAAGTTACTCCAAAACCATTGGCATCTCAGAACTCATTACTGGACACTCATTGCACTCCTGAGAGAAGAAATCCAGCTCCACCCACAAGAAATGTAGTTGAAATTCTATCAAACTAAGCCTAAGGAAAATTAGGAAGTGGAAAGAATGGTTCCAAAAGATCAAGTTTCTTGGATGAGAGGACCGTTAGCCAAGTTAGGTTAAAAGACCTGGCAATCAATTTCAAAGTGTTCGTTAACATTTGACACAAACTGGGAGAGAGTGGGTAAAGTCCACACATTTTTCTAAGTACCTTTATCTTTTAATCAGGAACCCCCTAAATTGTCAACTAATGTGTTAAACTTTGTATAGAATGTGCAACTTTATATAGAATGTGCTATACTTTGTATAGAATGTTCAACTAATGTGCTATACTTTGTATAGAATATTGATGCTCAAAATTGCACAAATCAGAAGCATCAGCATCACCTGGGAGATTGTCAAAATGCAGAATCTTGAGTTCCTACTGGATTTGAATCTGTAATTTTAAAGAATCTCTGTGTGATTCAAAGTGAAGTGAAGTCATTCAGTAGTGCCCAACTCTTTGCGACCCCATGGATAGTAGCCTGCACCAAGCTCCTCTGTCCATGGGATTTTCAAGACAAGAGTACTGGAGTGGGTTGCCATTTCCTTCTCCAGGGAATCTTCCCAACCCAGGGATCGAACCCAGGTCTCTCACACTGTAGACAGACGCTTTACCATCTGAGCCACCAGGGAAGTCAGTCTATGTGATCATATGTGACTTAAATTTTGTAAAAGACTTGTCAAGAGCAGCCATTCTCAAGTATGATTTCCAGACCAGGAACACCCGCATTGCCTGAAAACTTGTTAGAAATGCAGAACTACAGTCCCATTCTAAACTTACTGAGTGTAAAATTTTGGGGTGCAGCCCAGTAAAGTGTTTTAACAAACCCTCCAGGTGATTCTGATGTATGCTCAAGTTTGAAATTTTCTGCCTCTGGCTTTTCTCAATTTACACTCAAGAAAAGCTATCTTTCAACAAAAACTATTTTAATCCTAAAATTTCTTTAAGTGGCTAAAAGAACCATGTATCTATCTGAACAAAGCCCACTAGTATTTTCCAAAGATATACCATTATGATTTTATTTAAGTGGTAGTCAGAATTGATGAATGTGTATATTGAATACCATTTGTTAATTCATCTGGCATCTGGCAAAACCATATCACACTGATATGATGGATGATCCTACTTCTTTGGAATGAGAAAACTTCCACATGGAGGCACAGTAATTATTCCTGAAGGAATGAACATAATATAAACTGTCATCATGGATAAGTTTTGTGGGCAAAGGATGCCTGAGGGAAAAGGCATCATTTTAAACCTCTATTTTCAGCAATGGTGCTCTCCAGTGTTGCTCACACCTAAAGCTATTTTCAGAGCTTCTTGGGCATTTCTGCCCTTTGTGGCTTTGGGCTTCATTTATCAGGTGATGGAATGTTTCAAATTCCCTCTCCCTAAAGAATTTAAAATACTTTCTACTTTGAAATTTTTTCCTTCAAAATCAAGGTCCAGAAGCCAAAATGAGTTTAACCAACATACTAGTATTTTCCACAAGTGTAGCTTTGACCAATGAGTTTTTTTTTAATGTATTTTATGAAGAATATTAACATACATGCAGCAATTTTCTACCTGTAGGAGGGAATGGCAACCCACTCCAGTATTCTTGCATGGAGAATTCCATGGACAGAGGAACCTGGCAGGGCTACAGTCCATGAGGTCATAAAAGAGTCATAATGACTGAGTGGCTAACACTTTCAGTAATTTTCTAAATTAACCAATTCAGCAATTTCATTTCTAGAAATACATACTAAAATATATCCCCAAATGAACATATATACTCATATAGATTTATCCATATGATAGATATATGAACATATATTTACAAGAAAATTCATTGATATGGTGTTTGTTGGAAATAAGCAAAATGCCCATTAGCAGGGCATAGTCACAAGAGTATCAACCAGAGCCAGTTCCCTCAGGGATGCTCCCTGTATGTGCTAGGCTTTGACTCTTAGTTTCCAGATTATGAAGAGGACAATATATTGAACTGCTCAGGTTGTGATTAATAAAATGACACAGAGTTTGCATTTATGTTTCTCACCTATAAAATCAATATAATGGTACCTATCTCTAAGATTGTTTGTTGTAAGGAATAAGATAATAATTTAAAATGCTCATAATTTTCCAGGCCCAAAGTAGGTGTTCAATAAACAAGACATTATTATGTCTCTGTATAAGCTTGCTTTTGAAAAAAACTCATACACACACACCCTCAAAAATGTACTGTAAAACCACTCCACTAAATCACCTTTAAGTCACTCTTGGAGTGACTGTAAATGATACTTGGCTGCAATGTTTCACAATAAAAGGAATAGAACTTTTAGGTACTTTTATTGCTTTCAATACAAAAATAAATTGTACTTTCCTACTCTATGGGAATTCTATTTTTAACAGTTGCTTTGCTTGATTAATTATATTTGTTAAAATGTATTTGTGTTGCCAGGTAAACAATGTAATCCTGATGTTAGATTACTTTTTCTGTGGTTAGGATATTATTAAGCCTACTAATTATATGTTACAAATAAAGTTAAATTACATGTAATCATTAATATTACTAAATATATATTTTTCTATAGAATTCTATTGAAGATATATTACTTTCAGTGACAGAAGTGAAGTACACAAAGATATACACAGTATGCTACCATGTGTTAAAAAATGCCTTTTTTTAAATGTTTACCTTTTTGCCATATGTTGCATTATCTTTTGAGAAAAATAATTTAAAAAAAACAAAATAGATGTTCCTTTCAAAGTAAAATATAGCAGGATAGAACAGATGTCCCAAATTTCATTTTCAAACAGAAATCTCTATCAACAGCACCACTAGCAGCTTCTGTTTGTCTTTATTTAATAAAGCAAAGCCTTCAATCTTTCCCAGCATCAAGGTCTTTTTCAATGAGTTGGCTCTTCTCATTAAGTGGCCAAAATATTGGAGCTTCAGCTTCAGCATCAGTCCTTCCAATAACTATTCAGGGCTGATCCTTTTGAATTGACTGGTTTGATGTCCTTGCAGTCCAAGGGACTCTCAAGAGTCTTCTCCAGCACCACAACTCAAAAACATCAATTCTTCAGCACTCAGCCCTCTTTAGGGTCCAACTCTCACATCCATACGTGACTACTGGAAAAATCATAGCTTTGAGTATATGGACTTTTGTCAGCTAAGTGATGTTTCTGGATACAGATTTATTTAATAATGATAGGTGGACTCTGTTAAATATTGGGTATATACCAGAAAGCAGAACATACATGTCAATTGCCCTCTTGAAGATTAGATTCTCATAGGGAGATAGATGGTAAACCAAACATCATCTTTTATGATAAATTGTGCTAAGGCATATATTAGAAGTAGGGCAGGGCATCATAGAAACTCATATCAGGGGCATGTCATCACAGAATATGTCAAGGCAGGCTTCTGGAGGAAGTCTGATATAAGAGTAGGAATTAATGTAGTGACTCCTGAGGGGACTATTCTAGGCCTCCCACTAGCTTGGCTGGCCCTGGAAGATAATACTTGGCAGGTGAACAGTGAGTGACTAGAGCTCAAAGCAGCTTCTCCCTCTTTTTATCTTGTCACGTGCAGTCTCTTCCAGTCTGCTGATGAAAGTAGAAGTTGCTGGGCACATGAGGGATGTGAGAACTGAGGCTCAGACTCGAGGAGTCCAGGGTAACACAGCTACTGAGTGGCAGAGCCAGGATGTTGATTATGTCTGCCATGTTGAAAGATCAGTGTATTTTGTCTGATGATATTGAAATTCTGACTCAGAATCAGCCAAGGATAGGCTTTCAGTCATACTTCATGATACCTAAAACACTGTTTGGTACATAATAGATGTTCAGTAAATATACCTTGAATGAATGAATAAATCCTAAGTTTGAAGTATCCTGTTGAGGCATCCTCTGTCTTTTGAATAATTTAAAGTAATCCATGTGTCAGTCCTTGAATGGAAATTTAAGCATCTTAAAGATCTTAATGGAACTTCAAAACCCCCCAAACCAAGTGTTTTAAAACTGGATTTGTTCTTTCTACAAAATGCTAAGGGATCATGATGGAACCTAGAGCCAACTCCAGAAGGTCCTACTTGGGCTCTGAGATGTGTGAGAAAAGATATAATAATAATCCAAATGAAAAATTAGGAAAATAGGCTAAGAAGTCAGGAAGAATCATCTAAGGATTAGGAACATGGCTCTCTAGGAAGAAGTCAATATGATTCATCTATTTGGAGCTGGAAAGAGAAATTTTACTCATATTTCATAAAGATCATCTGGTTTACCTCTTACAACATGAATCTGATCCTCACTCCAGCCAGACCAAACAATCTAATACATTGAGGATTGTGCCTAATGATGAGAAACAGAATGACATGACTTGCTTTTTCCTCTTTTTGCCTAAGACCAAGGTGGGGGGTCCTTGAGAAATTAAAGCTTCAGTGCACTGAACAATCTCTAGTCTTTTCTGAAGGACTTTGATCTTTTAGAATTACACTGAATATGCTCCTGAGCTGTGCTTAGTCTCTCGGTCGTATCCAACACTTTGAGACCCCATGGACTGTAGCCCAGCAGGCTCTTCTGTTTGTGGAGATTCTACAGGCAATAATACTGGAGTAGGTTTACACTGAGTATACTTTCTAGCATTTAAACATGACATCCATATCTTAATTGCCCTATTTTAACACTGAGTAATCTAGTGCTGGGAGGTAAATTAGGCCCCTTTAGTGGTCTATTAACTTTCTCCTCCCCCTAGGGGAAATTTATTAAATTCTCTTTCTGTGTTCCAAGAAAGCAAAGCTTGGAACTGGCCAGTAAGCATGTAAGAGCCTAAGAATGATTGTGGAATGAGTTTCCACCAGCTTTTATTGTTATTTTAATTCATTCCAAATGTAGACTTAAACCATTAGCTAGGTAGATTTTTCTCTTTCTTTTCCTTCATGTTCAAACACATGCACACTCTGTCACTATCACTTTCTCAATGATACAAAGACTTGTGTAAGTTCTACTCACACCTCACTTTCTGCTCATTTTCAGATCTCTCTTCTGCTCAAGATTTATTTCCTGACCACTAAGGAAAGTTATGACCAACCTAGATAGCATATTGAAAAGCAGAGACATTACTTTACCAAGAAAGATCTATCTAGTCAACGCTATGGTTTTTCCAGTGGTCATGTACGGATGTGAGAGTTGGACTGTGAAGAAGGCTGAGGGCCGAAGAATTGATGCTTTTGAAATGTGGTGTTGAAGAAGACTCTTGAGAGTCCCTTGAACTGCGAGGAGATCCAACCAGTCCGTTCTAAAGGAAATCAGTCCTGGGTGTTCATTGGAAGGACTGATGCTGAGGCTGAAACTCCAATACTTTGGCCACCTCATGCGAAGAGTGGACTCATTGGAAAAGACTCTGATGCTGGGAGGGATTGGGGGCAGGAGGAGAAGAGGACGACAGAGGATGAGATGGCTGGATGGCATCACTGACTTGATGGATATGAGTCTGAGTGAACTCCGGGAGTTGGTGATGGACAGGGGAGGCCTGGCGTGCTGCACATGGGGTCATGAAGAGTCAGACACAACTGAGTGACTGAGCTGAACTGAACTGAACTGAAATCTAGGTTCAGGTGTTCCTCCAATACACTCTTACTGCAAATACTTATTTGTTGCTCTCCATACTGACCTGTGCTTCCCTGTGACTCAGGTGGTAAAGAATCCACCTGTAGTGTAGGAGATGACCCGGGATTGATCCCTGGTTCAGGAAGATCCCCTGGAGAAGAGAATACTACCCACTACAGTATTTTTGTTTGGAGAATCTCATGGACAGAGGAGCCTGGCAGGCTACAGTACTTGGGGTCTCAAAGAGTCAGACACAACTAACTTTTCTTTTATAACTGACCTGCAGACAATAAGACAGCAGGAGCTATATTCCCCCAATTGGTCACTGTATCCCTGATCCCCGGCAAAGTACTTGGTATGTGATTGTCACTATGTTTTTGTAAATAAGTGAATGAATGAATATAGTAATCTTTTTAATTTTTTTGTTTTATATTAGAGTAGAGTTGGTTAGTTTCATATGTATGATCACATTAATCTTGCTCTTGGATGTTTAGCAATATAAAGAAATATTAACTAAATCAATTATTTGATTATCTTCCATTACTAAAGAAGTCATTAGGTTTGCCAGGTAAAGAAATTCTTCTTTGGAAATATGAAAACCTCTTGAGAATCTCTGGAATAAATAGTTTTAATACTCAGATAAGAAATATCTACATATATAGTCAAGTTGACTATTTAATGATATTGATCTTGGATGGCCTAGGCCTGCAGCAGCTTGAAGCAGGGCTTGGGTTCCCAACCAGAAACTGAGGCAAAGCAGCTGCAGGAAAAGTGCAGAATCATAGCCACAAGGCCACCAAGGGCAATGGCCAGTGACAAAGCTTTGGCCTATTAGCTGGGTAGACATGAATTTCCACCTACAGATGGAAAGTAATGAAGAAAGTTAAGTGTTTATTAGGAAGAACAGTGGAGAAGGAAATGGCAACACACTCCAGTATTCTTGCCTAGAGAATCCTGTGGACGGCGGAGCCTGGTGGGCTGCCATCTATGGGGTTGCAAAGAGTCAGACAAAACTGAAGCATGCATTCATGCATTGGAGAAGGAAATAGCAACCCACTCCAATATTCTTATCTGCAAATCCCAGGGACAGAGGAGCCTGGTGGGCTGCCTTCTGTGGGGTCACACAGAGTCGAACACGGCTGAAGCAGTGACTTAGCAGCAGCAGCAGCAGGAAGAAAAGAGTGTAGTTGTGTGGCTAGACACATAGGTGGCCTCAGAGAGAGAGTTGTGTCCTTGTGATGGTTTGAAATCACTTTTATGGAGCATTTTTTTTCCAGTTTTCCTTTGGCCAATCATCTTGCTTTGCCTGGTTCTGAGTCTGTTTTTGGTATATCTCAGAGTCCTCCCATATATGCATGCGCATCTCTTAATCAAGATGGATTCTAATGAAAAGCCTGTGGGTAGGCTGACATCACTGAGTATGTGGTGGCATTCCCTCTCTTTTGACCTGTGAGGAGCCTTTCTGCACAGGTGTAGCTGGTGAAGTCTTCTTGACTTTAAGAATGAGGAATAGAATCAGTTCAGTTCAGTTCAGTCGCTCAGTCGTGTCCGACTCTTTGCGACCCCATGAATTGCAGCACGCCAGGCCTCCCTGTCCATCACCAACTCCCGGAGTTCACTTAGACTCACAACCATCGAGTCAGTGATGCATCCAGCCATCTCATCCTCGGTCGTCCCCCTTCTCCTCCTGCCCCCAATCCCTCCCAGCATCAAAGTCTTTTCCAATGAGTCAACTCTTCACATGAGGTGGCCAAAGACTGGAGTTTCAGCTTTAGCATCATTCCTTCCAAAGAAATCCCAGGGTTGATCTCCTTCAGAATGGAATGGTTGGAATAGAATATGTGGCCTTTTATCTATCTGGTCATGGCCCAGCCTCTTCCATCATCTTGCTTTGATGAAGTTTCTATCCACAGGGGAGAAACTTTTCAGCCTGAGGCCCATCTATCTCCTGCCTCAACATGTTTCTATAAGTATTGGAAAAAAAATCCATGAGCAATATGATTGGTAGTTGTGAATTAGAATTAGGTGAAGTGAACATCCTTGTTTTTTGATTCAGCAATTTTCAATTGCTAAATATTTTTTAGCATATTTTAAACATATTCATATCACAAAGTAAGAGGGAAAATGCAGGTTTTTGATCCTCAGCTTAATGGTCCTTCAATATACTATGCAGCTAACAGAAAGGCATTAGAAAAAAACCAAAAATTCAGATTTAGGATTGGCACAAATAAACTATTTTTGATGTAAATAAGCAAATAACAGAAGTTGGCTTCTACAAGTATGTACTGAAAAATACAGGGGAAAATAACTTACACTTAGATTTAGACCCTAGTGGGTGAACTCCGGGAGTTGGCGATGGACAGGGAGGCCTGGCGTGCTGCAATTCATGGGGTTGCAAACAGTCAGAGATGACTGAGTGACTGAACTGAACTGAACTGAACCAGTTTTGAAAACGAAAACTTCATTTTACACCTCTGCATTTCACAAACTCACACACCAAGAAACATGAGGTCTTTGATTCTTGGAAACAAAATAAATCTGTGGTTTACCTCCCAAGGTCTCTCACTGGTTCCTGTTATCACTGGCAGCAGAGATGGTGTTGGAAGGCCACTGTGAAATCAAGAATTCACACAATCTGAAACTGCTTATGTCAGGTCTTTTTTCAGGGTGAAAATAATATTCAACAACTTTCAGCATATGCTTACCACATCTGCACCCATTTTGGGTCAATTTTTTTAAAAAAAGAAAAGAAACTGCTGGAAAGAAATAAGCTACCCATTCAAAAGTAAAAACAAGGAAAGCCAGCTGCATACAAATACTACAGATTGTGCTGATGAGATCCATGGATGGGCAGAAAGAGCTGTTTCAGGAAAAGAAAATCTAACTTCTGAACAGAAAAGGCTCAGAACATAGATGGACAAAAGTACTTCTTCTAGCAAAAGCAATTTCTAGGAGTTAAGTGAAGATATTTTCATTTCATCCAAAATGTCTCTCAAAAGAATATTTCTTTTCCATATGGATTGATTGATTATTGATAGGCTGGTTTATTGACTGCCCCATCTCATTCTGTTTTTTTTTTTTTTTAAGAAAATGCAGAAAAGCACAATGAAGCAAAGATTTAAAAATCACTCATAATCACATTACTCAATAATACCACTATTAAATTTTCACTGATGGTTGGAACTTCACCAATAATTTTTCATGGTCATCAGTAAGTTGTAGGAAAGAATTTCTAGTAAACTTTCTTCCAAAACACATGTATTAATTCTTTCTTTAATCAAACCTCTCCCTCAGTGTGAGAGTTTTTAATCAGCAAGACAATACTCAAGACAGAATCTGGTGTGTTCCATAGTTGTTCGACCTGTTTAATGGCTTACATTTGTTCCATTTGCACTAGGTGAGTGGACTGAGGCACAATTATGCCAGAATAGAGGTGGATCTGAATGTTAGAGAGGTCTCAGTGCACCAGAGTTTCTCTCAGAGACATGAATAAGGAAGACGCATGAGTCTTGAGACTTCCCTCAGTGGTTCAAATGACAAACCACCTAAGCCTGAAACTGGTTAGCCTTCTTTACTGTCTGTTCATGAGGTCAGAGCTCCAGGTTTGATTTCATCATGGACAGAATACTTTTCTGTTTCCTCAAAGCCATAGACAACATTGTTCACTGGTTATGTCTCAGAGAACATCATTCATTCATATATGAAGAGATTGGGAAAGATAGTCTAGAGATGTAGAGTAATCCTGACAGAAAGCTGACTCTTTTGACACCTATTGCATCTCTGGCATGTTATCTACATCATTTCATGTTGTCATAAGAGTACTTGTATAGAATGATTGTTATGATGCTTAGATGAAAAAAATGAGACTCAATCAGATTAATAAGTAACGCAAGATCATACTATTAATATGTGACAAAACCAGAATTCAAAACTCCAAATCCATACCTTTCCCACTGTGACATCCTGCCTGGTTAATCAAACAATCTTTAAGTTTACTATTTTTTAAAGGACAGAAGAATAAGAATGTTTTCACCTATAAATACTTAAATATATGACACAGTGACTCTAAAATGTGTAAGGTCTTGTGATGCGAAATGATCAAAGTCCATATAGGACTTTTAGTAAAACAAATAAACCTCATATCTATATGCTGTTTATGTGAAAATAAACCTCTCCTCATATGGTGATAAGTAAAAGGAAGAAAATACATGAGAACATGATATATAAACTATTAAACATTGTGAACACATAAAAACTATTTTCTGCCAAGTTCTCAAGGACATAGCTGATTTTAAAAAATTCTCTGCAAACAATAAGTATTGAGAGTGCAATCCCCAAAAATGTAGATTTCTTCTAAACTATCTAGGGAACATGTCTTTTGAATCCTTGTTCAATCACTAAACACACAGCTGTTTATTGAATTCTTCGGTGTCTTGACCATGATGAGTCTGTACAGATGCAAATCCCTGCTTCACTTTTGTGAGATTTCCACAAGTAATCTGTCTGTAAACCTATTTAGGAGTACAAATAGAGCACATTGAGCAGCTCCTATTGTCCTCAGTCAGTGCTATATGATATGAAATAATGCCTACCCCAATCTTGCCACTGGCTAAGCAGGAAACAGCTTTCTACATTCTCCTCACTGGACCTCTGGATATGTAGACAGACAGCAGATGTAAGTGGTGTGGGCAACAGAACTGTTTACTTACTTGATAGCATAGAGTATCCAGAGGAGCTGAAAATGGCCATGATTGCTGATTTCTTTCAATAACACTAATAAGATTCCTGGAACAAACTATTGGCTATAACTAAAGATCTATATAAAGATTATATAAATTTAAAATTAATATGAAGATTCATATGAAGATTTATATAAAGTTGGACTTTATGAGTTGACTGACATTTTCTTAAAAATTGCCCAGTGTACTGACCCTATGAAATTGCTGGGAAAATCACATGAAATTAAATTTAAGGATAATTAATAGCATGCCTTTGGAAAAATAATTTTTTAAAAAAGAGGAGTAAGGAAATAAAGAAAGAAATGCATAAAGACAAGGAGGGGGTGGACAAGGAAAAGAAAATGAGAAAGGGGAAAGGGAAGGAAGAGGGAGTAAACTCCAGACAAACTGAATTTTATCACTATTGGTAGAGCTCCTGTCATGTGCAAGGACCTGTGTGAGGTACTTGGGAAGCTACAGAGAGATGAAATACGTACGCTCAACAAATTCAACAAATATTTAAGCTAGGGGAAAGGAGCCCATTTTAGTATGCCATATACTTGGAAATAAATCTAAGATTACTTAAATGAGAAATAAATCAGAAGTGGACTTCAAAAGCATCCTTCTTATTTAAACATTTATTAGAAGTTTTATGCTGGGAAATATTGAATGATGCTGGGAAAGATTGAAGGCAGGAAGAGAAAGGGATGACAGAGGATGAGATGGTTGGCTGGCATCACTGACGATGGACATGAGTTTGAGCAAGCTCCAGCAGTTGGTGATGGACAGGGAAGCCTGGCCTGCTGCAGTCCGTGGGATCACAAAGAGTCAGACACGACTGAGCAACTGAACTGATACTGATTCCGATAGAAGTTTTAATTTTTTTTAAGAAGCAAACTTGTTCTTTGATTGAGTGATGACTGTTACTATGACTAACAGGACTGGGTCCAACTTCATTGCCCACAGAGAACCATTTCATTACCTGGCAACAAAGGGGCCTACATCACACGGACAATTTAGTGGTGACAGCAATTTCTCAGGTTTTCTGATTTTAGCATGGTATGACATAGGATCAAGTAAACTGTAGTTCCACACACTTGAGTTCTAAAACTTAGCTATGTCACTAATATGTTGTTATTGTTTAGTCACTAAGTCATGTATGACTCTTTTGAGATCCCATGAAGCCCGCTCAGCTCCTCTGTCCATGGAATTCTCCAGGCAAGAATACTGGAGTGGGTTGCCCCTTCCTTTTACAAGAGATCTTCCTGACGCAAAATCGAACCTGAGTTCCCTGAACTGGCAGGCATTGGCAGACAGATTCTTTACCACTGAGCCACCAGGGACATATGTCAATTATTAGCCTAGACATAGTCAGAGTAGGTGCTCCAGTATGTTTTGTGATTGTTGTTTGTTTAACAAATTTTGACTCAGTATATATGCCTCAAATAAATACAAATACTATCCTGAAAAAAATTCCCGAAGAATTATATTTGAAAACAACAGGAACATGTAATTCTTAGATCTTTTTTTACTTTGAATATATGAATATAAATGGATTGAAACAGAGAGACTTAACACCTGGTGAATCAAGAATCAATATTGTGAATATGAAAGAGTAACTGGCTAAGTAAACTTCATCAACTTGCCCCTGTATCTTGACCATATCCAAAAAAACTTCCATCTAAGTCCTGAAACCTAAGTAGATCCACTGTTTTAAAGAATCACTACTATAAAACCAGTAGAATAGTATGAAAAATGACACTGCTTTAGTCCACTAGTTTTCAAATGAACCATACAACTCTGTTTTGACTGAACAAATTTCAAGAATTTACGCCTTTGTTCTTGCCAAGATTTATTCAAAATATATTTTCAGTACCGCTGGGAATGAAACTTTACCTGGAAAAGACAATAACTGGTACTATAAATAATGAACAGTGAGTATATATTGTCAGGGAACACCTCAAATAATTCTCTATAAATCAAAAGGACATGTAATTCAGTTCATAACATGCATATTTTAACTTGCTTCATTCAAAAGCATATTTGTATTAAAAATGTTATGGTCACTATAGTCAAATGCCACTTGTGTCTAACTTTAGTTAGATGTTGGTTTATGTACCTGAAAGGACAACATTTTTCAAGTGTTAAAAGAAAGCAAGGATTACAAATGACATATAACACTTTTTATGCACAAAGAGAGAAAGGAGGTGAGGTATTGTGGGAGGTATTTCTGTCCATTAAAGAGCATTATTCATGAAAACAAAAGTATTAAATAATCAGAAGAAACATTTCTTGGAATAAGCACTTTAATAGCAAGCTACACAACAGTTCTAAATATTATAGGGCAAATAAGCCTAGAGAAATGAGAAACAGAGGGAGTATTTGTCCCTTTGCACAGGCTTCCATACACTTGACTTCAGAGGAGGCCCAGTTCCTCACCTCCTAGGAATGGCCTCTGCCGAGTTGAGTTCAGTTCAGTCGCTCAGCTGTGCCTGAGTCTTTCCAGCGCCATGGACTGCAGTATGCCAGGCCTCCCTGTCCATCACCAACTCCCAGAGGTGCCTGAATCTTTGCAACACTGTGGACTGCAGTATCCCAGGCCCCCTATCCATTACCAACTCCCAGAGCTTACTCAAACTCATGACCATTGAGTTGGTGATGCCGTTCAACCATCTTATCCTCTGTCATCCCCTTCTCCTCCTACCTTCAATCTATCCCAGCATCAGGGTCTTTTCAAATGAGTCAGTTCTTCATATCAAGTGGCCACAGTATTGGAGTTTCAGTTTCAGCATCAGTCCTTCCAATGAATATTCAGGACTGATTTCCTTTAGGATGGACTGGTTGTATTTCCCTGCAGTCCAAGGGACTCTCAAAGTCTTCTCCAGCACCACAGTTCAAAAGCATCAATTCTTCGGTGCTCAGCTTTCTTTACACTCCCAACTCTTACATCTACACATGACTACAGGAAAAACTATGGCTTTGACTAGACAGAACTTTGTTGGCAAACTAACATTTCTTCTTTTTAATATGCTGTCTAGGTTGGTCATAACGTCTCTTCCAAGGATCAAGCATCTTTTAATTTCATGGCTGCAGTTGCAGTCACCATCTGTAATGATTTTGGAGCCCCCCAAAAATAGTCTGCCACTGTTTCTACGGTTTCTGCATCTATTTGCCATGAAGTGATGAGACCAGATGCCATGATCTTCATTTTCTGAATGTTGAGCTTTAAGCCAACTTTTTCACTCCTCTTTCACTTTCATCAAGAGGCTTTTTAGTGCTTTTTCACTTTCTGCCATAAGGGTGGTATCATTTGCATATCTGAGGTTTTTGATATTTCTCTGGGAAATCTTGATTCCAGCTTGTGTTTCATCCAGTCCAGCGTTTCTCATGATGTACTCTGCATAGAAGCTAAAAAAGCAGGGTGACAATATACAGCTTTGATGTACTCCTTTTCCTATTTGGAAGCAGTCTGTTGTTCCATGTCCAGTTCTAACTGTTGCTTCTTGACCTACATACAGATTTCTCATGAGGCAGGTCAGGTGGTCTGGTATTCTTATCTCTTGAAGAATTTTCCACAGTTTCTTGTGATCCACACAAAGTCTTTGGCATAGTCAATAAAACAGAGTAGATATTTTTCTGGAACTCTCTTACTTTTTCCATGATCCAGCGGATGTTGGCAATTTGATCTCTGGTTCCACTGCCTTTTCTAAAACTAGCTTTAACATTTGGAAGTCATGGTTCATGTACTGCTGAAGCCTGGCTTGGAGAATTTTCAGAATTGCTTTGCTAGCATGTGAAATGAGTACAATTCTGTGGTAGTTTGAGCATTCTTTGGCATTGTCTTTCTTTGGTAATGGAATGAAAACTGATGTTTTCCAGTCCTGTGGCCACTGATGAGTTTTCCAATTTTGCTGGATTATTGAGTGCAGCACTTTCACAGCGTCATCTTTCAGGATTTGAAACAGCTCAACTGGAATTCCATCACCTCCACTAGCTTTGTTCATGATGATGCTTCCTATGAGCCACTTGACTTCACATTCTAGGATGTCTTGCTCTAGGTGAGTGATCATTTGGAAGTCATGGTTCATGTACTGCTGAAGCCTGGCTTGGAGAATTTTCAGAATTGCTTTGCTAGCATGTGAAATGAGTACAATTCTGTGGTAGTTTGAGCATTCTTTGGCATTGTCTTTCTTTGGTAATGGAATGAAAACTGATGTTTTCCAGTCCTGTGGCCACTGATGAGTTTTCCAATTTTGCTGGATTATTGAGTGCAGCACTTTCACAGCGTCATCTTTCAGGATTTGAAACAGCTCAACTGGAATTCCATCACCTCCACTAGCTTTGTTCATGATGATGCTTCCTATGAGCCACTTGACTTCACATTCTAGGATGTCTTGCTCTAGGTGAGTGATCACACCATTGTGATTATCTGGGTCATGAAGATATTTTTTGTATAGCTCTTCTGTGTATTCTTGACACCTCTTCTTAATTTCTTCTGCTTCTGTTAGGCCTATACCATTTCTGTCCTTTATTGAGCCCATCTTTGCATGAAATTTTTCCTTGATATCTCTATATTTCTTGAGGAGATCCCTAGTCTTTACCATTCTATATTTTTCCTCTATTTCCTTGCACTGACCACTGAGGAAGGCTTTCTTATCTCTCCTTGCTATTCCTTGGTACTCTGCATTCAAATGAGTATATCTTTCCTTTTCTCCTTTGCCTTTCATGTCTCCTCTTTTCTCAGCTATTTGTAAGGCCTCCTCAGACAACCATTTTGCCTTTTTGCATTTATTTTTCTTAGGGATGATCTTGTTCACTGCCTCTTGTACAATGTCATGAACCTCCATTTATACTTCTTTAGGCACTCTGTCTATCAGGTCTAATCCCTTGAATCTGTCACTTCCACTGTAATAATCATGAGGGATTTGATTTAGGTCATACCTGAATGGTCAGTGGTTTTCCCTACTTGCTTTAATTTAAGTATGAATTTGGCAATAAGGAGCTCATGATCTGAGCTACAGTCAGCTCCCAGTCTTGTTTTTACTTACTATATAGAGCTTCTCCATTTTGGCTGCAAAGAACATAATCAATCTGATTTTGGTATTGACCATCTGGTGATGTCCATATGTAGAGTCTTCTCTTGTGTTGTTGGAAGAGGGTGATTGCTATGACAAGTGCATTCTCTTGGCAAAACTGTTAGCCTTTGCCATGCTTCATTCTGTACTCCAAGACCAAATTTGTCTGTTACTCCAGGTGTTTCTTGACTTCCCACTTTTGCATTCCTGTCCCCTATAATGAAAAGGACATCTTTTTTTGGCTGTTAGTACTAGAAGGTCTTGTAGGTATTCATAAAACCATTCAACTTCAGCTTTTCAGCATTACTGGTTGGAACATAGACTTGGATTACTATGATACTGAATAATTTGCCTTGGAAATGAACAGAGATCATTCTGTCATTTTTGAGATTGCATCCAAGTACTGAATTTTGGACTCTCTTGTTGACTATGATGGCTCTTCCATTTCTTTCAAAGGGATTCTTGCTCACAGTAGTAGATGTAATGGTCATCTGAGTTAAATTCACCCTTTCCAGTCCGTTTTAGTTCGCTGACTCCTAGAATGTCAATGTTCACCCTTGCCATCTCTTGTTTGACCACTTCCAATTTGCCTGGATTCATGGACTTAACATTCCATGTTCCTATGCAATATTGCTCTTTACAGCATCAGACTTTGCTTCCATCACCAGTCACAACCACAACTGGGTGTTGTTTTTGCTTTGACTCCATCCTTCATTCTTTCTGGAGTTAGTTCTCCATTGATCTCCAGTAGCATATTGGGCACCTACCAACCTGGAGAGTTCATCTTTCAGTGTCCTATCCTTCTGCCTTTTCATACTTTCATGGGGTATTCAGGGCAAGAATACTGAAGTGGTTTGCCATTCCCTTCTCTGGTGGACCACGTTTTGTCAGAACTCTCTGCCATGATCCGTCCATCTTTGTTGGCCCTACATGGCATGGCTCGTAGTTTCATTGAATCAGACAAGGCTGTGGTCATGTGATCAGATTGGTTAGTTTTCTGTGATTGTGGTTTTCATTCTATCTTTACTCTGACAGAGAAGGATAAGAGGCTTTTGGAAGCTTCCTGATGGGAGAGACTGACTGAGGGGGGAAGTGGGTCTTGTTCTGATGGGCAGAGCCATCAGAGTAAATATTTAATCCAATTTTCTATTGAAAATTGGGCTGTGTTGGGCTGTGTTCCCTCCCTTTATTTGACCTGAGGCTAAACTATGGTGGAGGTAATGAAGAAAATATTGACCTCCTTCAAAAGTTCCCAAGCATGCACTGTTACACTCAAAGCCCCCAACCGTGCAGCAGGCCACTGCTGACCCAAGTCTCCTGGGAGACTCCTGGACTCTCATGGGCAAGTCTGAGTCAGTCTCTTGTGGGGTCACTGCTCCTTTCTCCTGGGTCCTAGTGTGCACAAGATTCTGTTTGTGCCCTCCAAGAGTCTGTTTCCCCAGTCCAGTGTAAGTTCTGGCAACTTTATGGTGGGTTAATGGTGACCTCCTCCAAGAGGGCTTATGCCATACCCAAGTCTACACCCAGAGCCCCTGCCCCTGCATCAGTCCACTGCTGGAGAACTCAAACACAGTTCTTTCTCAATCTCTGTGGGGTCTCTTGGTCCTGGTGCACACAAAGTATGTTTGAGCCCTCTGAGCGTCTCTGGAAGGCATGGGGTTTGATTCTAAATGCATTTTTGCCCCTCCTACCATCTTGCTGGGGCCTCTCCTTTGCCCTTGGATGTGGGGTAAAGGAGAAGCCCAATGCTATAACCTTGAGGCAGCCCAGGGACCTTTAGCTACTGCTCCCTAAGACTTTTAGTATCACTCCTAGTTGCCTAGCAAGTTTTCACGTGAGGAAAAGAAAAAAATATTAAATACTAAGCTTGTCATCTACAGTGGCAAGGCCTATTTTAATCATCTTAAATACATATAGATACTCTTGTTTGGTTCATGATGATGATAATGAATGCTTTGTATGTATTTTACTATTTTATCCTTGAATTAATTTTTTCCCACTTTATTTTAGTTCAATTCAGTCAAAATATGTTTATGAAGCATCTCCTTTCCTCCAGGCCCTGTACAAAGACTTGGTCAATGGCGTGTATTCTACTAACTACAGAACAAGGAGATCAAACCATACACCATCAGTGTACAGATAATGCTATTGGGACAGTAGGGAGGAACTAGGACTGTCAGGATAGAGAAAGGAAACAAAGGAGGCATTAAATCTAGGACATTAGAGAGAGAAGGAAAGGGACAAAAAGCAGAGGAGTGTGAAAGTGCACGTACGTTGACACACTAGTGAATGGAAAGAAGTTAGGTTAAAAACTTAGTTATAAGCCATACTATGAAATGAAATTCATGAATGTCAAGCTGAGGGATTCACACTTTATTTTTCATATGTAAAAAGTGAGAGGGCTGAGGAGGAGGAGAGTGAGTTATGAAACTAGTATTCACCATATTTTTTAACTTTAAACTTTATTTTTTTTTTTAGAGAGTCATTTAAGATTCAGATTCACAGTAAAATTCAGGAAAAGACATAGAGATTTCCCATACTCCTCCTGTCCCAACACACACATACCCTTCCCCATGGTCACCACCCCCCCACAGTCACTCTCCTGACTCCCCCTACCCCGATGACCACTGATCATTTTACTGTCTCCATAGTTTTGCCTTTTACAGAACGTCATATTCATGGTTGAAATCATATGGTATCCTTTTCATGTTGGCTTCTTTCACTTAGAAATATGCATTTAATTTTCCTTCATGCCCTTTCATGACTTGATAGCTCATTTATTTTTAACGCTGAATATTAGTTCATTGTCTGGATATATCATAGTT
This sequence comes from Aepyceros melampus, assembly GCA_006408695.1. Lineage (NCBI taxonomy): Eukaryota > Metazoa > Chordata > Mammalia > Artiodactyla > Bovidae > Aepyceros > Aepyceros melampus. Next base: position 46,270 of record SJXQ01007332.1, on the reverse strand, counting down.
TTTTTTATCCATTCACCTACTAAAGGATAACTTGGTTGCTTCCAAACTTGGTAATGTTGAAAGCAGCTATAAATATCTCTGAAAATTTTTCTGTAGACATAAATTTTCCACTTTTTTGTGTAAATACAAAGGAGTGCAATTTCTGGGTCATATGGTGGATAGTCACCATCTTTTACTGATTCTAGGATGTAGATTTTTTACAATTCTAGCATCAGAATGTATCTTTCAATGAAGAGTCTTATAGCAGGGATTGTTACATAATTTTATTGCCAGTACCAACAGCTTGTATTTTCTTCCTTGTGCATTTACAGAAAGGATATATAATAAAAATTTGGTCAAATACATTTAAAAGTGTCTTTAGATGGAAAAAGTCTAATGAGAAAGAATTATTTTGTAGCATTTTTAAACTTGGTGATACATAAAATAACTATGTGGTAGTCTGCTTTTAATATACATGGGTCACAATATTAAGTACTTAAACAAGGAGGTGATGTAATCAAAATTATTTTTAAACAATTGTTCTTAGCATTCTCCTGTAAATACTAAAGAATATATTCAGAAGGAGTGAAGTAGAGTCCAGTGACAAAGCTGGAGGCTATTTACATACTGTATATATATAGTATTATAGGGATTCCTGGGAGATCAGCTGGAAAAGAATCCACCTGCAATGCTGGAGACCCCAGTTCGATTCCTGGGTTGGGAAGTTCTCCTGGAGAAGGGATAGGCTATCCACACCAGTATTCTTGGGTTTTCCTGGTGGCTCAGACAGTAAAGAATCCACCTTCAATGCAGGAGACCTGGGTTCGATCCCTGAGTTGGGAAGATTCCCCTGAACGGGGACATGGCAACCCCCTCCAGTATTCTTACCTAGAGAATCCCAGGGACAATGGAGCCTGGAGGGCTGCAGTCCATGGGGTTGCAAAGAGTTAGACATGACTTAGCAACTAAGCACACATAGTATTATTTTATATATATATATATATATATATATATAGTGTGTATATATATATATGTATAGCATAGTATATAGGACCTTTGCTGGTGGTTTAGATGATAAAGCATCTGCCTACAATGTAGGAGACCCAGGGTTGATCCCTGGGTCAGGAAGATCCCCTGGAGAACAGTGGTAATCCACTCCATTATTCTTGCCTAGAGAATCCCATGGACAGAGGAGCTGGTGGGCTATAGTCGATGAGGTTGTAAAGAGTTAGACATGACTAAGGGACTAACACTTTCACTTTCATATAGTTACTATATATATGATATACTAATATATGTGGTATACTATATATATGGAGAAGGAAATGAAAACCCATTCCAACATTCTTGCTTGGGAAATCCCACAGACAGAGGAGCCTAGAGGGCTGCAGTCCATGGGGCTGCAAAAGAGTTGGACATGATTTATGACAAAACAGCAATATTATATATATATATATATATACACACACACACAACACAACAGTATAGACAAGAAAATATGCAATATGAGCCATGGAAGTGGCATCAGACATTCAAGAAAGTCAAGATTCATTTTAAATATACACTTCTTGAGAATAAGTTCCATCTGGATGTGATCTGATGAGGGATAAGGAGTTAGAAGTAACTTTTTCTTTGTGGGTTTTTGCCTTTTTTTTTTTTTTTTTAACTGTTGTCTGCATTTCCTATTCAATCAAATCAAAGTTCTGGTATAGGGACATAATTTTGTAAATAACCAACTGCTAAAAAAAGAAAGCAAAATATCTTTTTCCCTTTGGCATTGTAAACAGACTTCTTAAATCTCCAATGTATATGAGATGACATTTTGGTCCATCTATATAGTCATCATGACCTTGACAGTGACCTGTAGTTAACACCGAGCATCTGATACATAAAACCACCCATCTAGACAATGGGCTGAGCTGTTAGCTCAAATTTCCCAGGAGATAACCCCAGCCTCAAAGATACTAGGAAAAACTATGGAACATCTGTGTCATCTCCAAGGCCAATTTGTATTTATTTGAAGGGCTAACGTCATGGTCTTCATCATACCTGACTCATTTTCACTTACCTAGCTCTTTAATAAACAAGCTTCCTAATTTATCTAAACTTCTGCTCCATTTTCTTAATTATTATTTAGCCATTCATGTTTTGACATTAAAATTTATCTAGCAACATTCACCATAACTTTCTTCCAAATTTTTATTTGAGGCCCCAACATTTTAGGTTAACTCATACTGGCCTTACTGCACACTATCCCGCTCCCCTACTCCTTAACTAGAGATAAAAGCAATATCCTATGCATTTGACAGACTCATCAGATTTTTAGAATAGCACATAAGTGAATGAACATGTAATTTATTGTGCATAGCAGGATATTTTTGAGAGTAAAGGAGAACATTACTAGTAATTACACAGAAACAGTACACACAATCCTGCTCGGAATGAAAGATCATATTATTTATAAGGCCCTGGGTGATCTGGCCTCTGACAAGATGCCCAGTTTTATCTCTATGTGTTTTCTTTTTTTAAAATTCTTTTTTGAAAAATGAAATTCTGACAACTACCTTCCAATGGTTCACTTTTTGGTCAAATCCTCTCAGTTAAAAGCAAAATGTTTGATTAAATTAATTTAGTATTATAATCTAATATTCCTAAAACAGAATTGGAATGATAAGGTTATAGTAGCATTACCCTCGGTATGTGCCAGAAATATTGTTAGTAGGATTCCAAAAACGTTCTGTGCCCCAAGAAGATGAAAAAACTCAAGATAAGTGACTTTAAAGTGGTTCTCTAACTACAAGCCTCTTTAAAACTACTACTTGTTAATCTCCAAGAGAGTGATGAACTATGGTATGTGAGTGCTAAGTTCCTTCAGTCATATCCAACTCTTTTGCAACCTTATGGACCATAGCCTGCCAGGATCCTCTGTCCATGGGATTCTCCAGGTGAAAATACTGGAATGGTTAGCCATTCTCTTCCCCAGGGGATCTTCCAAACCCAGGGATTGAACCCACATCTCTTATGTCTCTTGTATTGGCAAGAGGTGGGTTCTTTACCACTAGCGCCATCTGGGATGCCCCTATGATAGTTACCCCAATTTATGAGAGCCTGAAAAGGAAATTAACATTCTTCTGTTCTGTGAAACACTTTTTGAGAAATTCTGTTCAGGAAAAAAATTATACTTTATCTCCATTTAATAAGCTAAAGTTTTTGTTTGTTTCCATAGTTAATGCTTTAATACTTATTCATAACCCTGAAGTAGTAGTTTAAGCTGAGTTGAGGGTAATTAATTCCCTTTCCAATTTACTTCTGTGCCTTGGTATTGCTATGATTAGGTTTGAACAGATATGCAAATGTAGCAGTAAGATTTGTAGGATACAAAAATCACTGATTTGGAGGTTTATGGATAGGAATCTCTCCAATTCCATAAACTGTCTATGACAATCTGAAGAATTTATAGCTTTCCCTTCAAACTCTCTTTAATAATCAGCTTCCTCTTTAACAACATGTTGCGAATGGACTGAAACCAACCTGGATGTTTCCTTTCTTGGTAATCAGGAGACAAGTCATGCTCTCTCTTTGTTTGATAAGACTATCAGGATGTGAAATACAAATCTTGGCAGATTATTGAGATAAATCCTCAAACGAAACTCAGATAAATTACAAGTAAGCTTAGTAACTGCATATCCTTTTGAGAAAAATAGAAAAACAAATTTAAAAGAACACAGTAAAAATTTTAGAACTTGCCATTAAAGACAATTTTTTTAATGAAAATTTAGAAACATTGTCTCTCAGAGTATGACTTCTGAAAAAGCTGTATTTAAACATGGCTCTCTTTTGATAAGTGGGTAAGTTATTTCATTCTGCCTTGGAATTTCAAAAGTAATGTTTCATGTCATTTGATAAAACAGTGAAACCAGAAAAGGACCCCAGGAATAGATTTATTAATACCTTGTTTATTTTCCTTTGTTTTGTGGCCCAAAAACTTATAAAACATTTTAATTATGATTAACCTTTAATTATAATTCTTTTAGAATGTACTCCCAAACATACACACATTGACCACTAAATATCACAATCATCTATATAACATATCAGAAATACTCAGCTTTAGGGTATTGAAGGTAAGATGCCAAATGTTACCATCTTATTTGGAGAAGTCATATTAAAAGTATATTCATTTCATTTGTTTCTAAGAGAAGATGCATTGTAGTGGCCAAGACTTAAGACTTAAGATATATCTGGATTTAAATCCTAGATCTATCACTGAATACTCAGTTGCAGAGGAAGGTAAACTACCAAACTCATTCTATGAGGCCACCATCACCCTAACACCAAAACCTGACAAAGACGCCACAAAAAAAGAAAACTACAGGCCAATATCACTGATGAACATAGATGCAAAAATCCTTAACAAAATTTTAGCAATCAGAATCCAACAACACATTAAAAAGATCATACACCATGACCAAGTGGGCTTTATCCCAGGGATGCAAGGATTCTTCAATATCCGCAAATCAATCAATGTAATACACCACATTAACAAATTGAAAAATAAAAACCATATGATTATCTCAATAGATGCAGAGAAGGCCTTCGACAAAATTCAACATCCATTTATGATAAAAACTCTTCAGAAAGCAGGCATAGAAGGAACATACCTCAACATAATAAAAGCTATATATGACAAACCCACAGCAAACATTCTCCTCAATGGTGAAAAATTGAAAGCATTTCCCCTAAAGTCAGGAACAAGACAAGGGTGCCCACTTTCACCACTACTATTCAACATAGTTCTGGAAGATTTGGCCACAGCAATCAGAGCAGAAAAAGAAATAAAAGGAATCCAGATTGGAAAAGAAGAAGTAAAACTCTCACTGTTTGCAGATGACATGATCCGCTACACAGAAAACCCAAAAGACTCCACCAGAAAACTACTAGAGCTAATCAATGAATATAGTAAAGTTGCAGGATATAAAATCAACACACAGAAATCCCTTGCATTCCTATACATACAAGGTTTATAGTATTATTTAAAATTTTGTTCAAAGCAAAATAATTTTATTAAAATTTTTTTTTAATTTTAATTGGAGGCTATTACTTTACAATATTGTATTGGTTTTGCCATACATCAACATGAATCTGCCATGGGTGTACACGTGTTCCCCATCCTGTACCCCCCACCCACCTCCTTCCCTGTACCATCCCTCTGGCTCATCCCAGTGCACCAGCCCCAAGCATCCTGTATCCTGCATCAAACCTGGACTGGCAATTCGTTTCATATATGATATTATACATGTTTCAATGCCATTCTCCCAAAGCATCCCACCCTCGCCCTCTCCCACAAGAGTCCAAAAGACTGTTCTATACATCTGTGTCTCTTTTGCTGTCTCGCATACAGGGTTATTGTTACCATGTTTCAAAATTCCATATATATGGGTTTATTTAAAAATTTTTAATGAATTCAGAAGGGAGAGTTCAAGCAAAGAATGATATGCCCCTTCCCGTCTGCAGGAGATATTCAAAATATTTAACATTAACCACTCACTCATGATGGATTCTGGCTGGAAGCAAGTTGGTGGCTCATACCGGCGTGTTCAGGCTGAATAGCAGTGCTGCCGTGACTGTATGCTACATTCTATTCATTCGAAATTAGGTGCATGGCAGGTTGTTAACTAGGGTCACATCCCTTACCTTTCCTGATTTGATCTTTAGGATCACATCAAACATTGCTGCCATCAGCACTGGTTGTGTGCAGTTTGCTTTTGTCCTTGCTGTAGGACCACAGCCAGGCATCTGTGACACACTGATCACTCACCCAGCTGTCGCCTGTTGTCTTACTGAGACCCATCAACCCCTCTGGACTCCAGAAGCCTAAAGATGCAGGATAACATGGTCCCCTCCCGCAGAGCTCACACTCCAAGCATGAGAGACTGTCCTCTGTTATTCAATATTACTACATGAATTCCTAAGTAAGATGTTTGTTTAAAAAATGCAGCCGCAGGGGAAAAGGGAAAGGAAAAACCCAACAAAGCAAAACTACAGCAATCCCGAAAGACAAACACGTTTATCTTCTTTAAGCAGCTTTTATAGTTTTTGCTCCTCAGATAAAAAGAGCTACAGAATTTTATATTCTTGTTTTTCCCACTGCTGGGAAACTCAGAGCCCAACATGGTGCTCCACCACATCAAGGAAAACTACATTTTCCCTTAAAATTCCCAGTCTTCTTTTTTCTCATGTTTTTGGTTCTGCTTTACTGCTTATTCTCTTTAGTGAATTTCTATAGGCCTGGCCTTTATTGTAAATGGACTTTAATCCTTATTGAATAGAGCCTAAAATGACATAAATGCATTTTTATAAGTATGCATTTTAAAATAAATACATCTTTAAGGGCTTAACTTTTTAAAAGCAGTTTTAGATTTGTAGCAAAATTGAGACGAAGGTACCGAGATTTCCCAAATGCTCCCTTTTCCTCGCTCAACACATAACAGCTTCCCCCATTATCAGCATATCCCACCAGAGTGGTACATCTGTTACAGCTGATGATCCTACATTGATACATCATAATCACCCAAAGCCCATAGTTTACATTTGGACTGGTTCTGGCTGTTATACATTCTATGGGTTTGGACAAATTCACAACATGTAGACACCATTATAGTATCATAGAGCATTTTCTCTGCCTTAAAAGTCCTCTGTGCTGCACCTAGTCATCCATCCCCAAACCCTGCATTTTTAAAATTAAAAATGCTTGGTTTATTCTCACAAATTTTGTTCGGCCCCCCAAAAAAGGAATTCCAGTTTTTGAAACTTTGAGAAATAGAACACCCTTTGCTCATTCACACCATCCTCTCTGACCTTCCCCTTCTTTTTTCACATTGCTTTTTGAGCTTATGAGTTTGTTGATTGGAGAATATTAATTTGTTAGAGGGGCCATCTGGCCTATGTGTAGGGAAAAAATGATGGCTTATTATTATTTGATTTACCATACAAAAAGACACATGATTGATATTTCATGTCATAAATGAGGCTCCTTGTTTGCAAATGATGAACCCTACAGGACTAAGAGTTGGTCCAACTCTGTGGCCACATTTACCCGGATGCCCAGGGCACTTGGTGTCTTGGCTGCCACTCATGCTCAGCCTCTGCTTTCCCATCATATGTGCCAGCCCCACAATCATGTATCTTTCCTTTCTTGGCATAAGCTGTCAAGGATCAAAATGGTTGGAATTCCCTTTGGCGATGTCCCTGTTGGGTGCCAGGCTCTGTGCAAATATATCCACACATGTACTGTTTGATCCTCCCACAATCTCCTGATAGTTAGTATTAACCCTGTTTTGCAGATAAGAGAAGGAGGCTCAAGGAGATTAAATGCAGCTGTTAGGGAAAGAAGTGGAATTTTTTTAACCGTTCGAAGCCAAGGCCTATTTTAATGTACCAGGAAGAGTTAGGCTAAGAAGAGACATACTGTCACCAAACCTCAAGTAGACCTGAAGACAGTGGAGGAAATAAATTATGGAAGAGAATAGGGGTTTAACAGGGTCATAGCTAGAAATTTCTTTTTATGGTAATGGGGTACACCCTTGAGTGCTTGCTGCTTCAAAATAGAAACTGGAACAGGAAACAGTGAGGCCTTGGTCTAGGCTTCTCTGATTTGGCTTATTTTTATTTTCTGCATTTGACCTTATCTCTGATCTCTGGGTATTTCTGTTTGTGTATATATATATATGTAATATGTATATGGGGCTTCCCTGGTGTCTCAGAGGTTAAAGCATCTGCCTCCAATGTAGGAGACCTGGGTTCGATCCTTGGGTTGGGAAGATCCCCTGGAGAAGGCAATGGCAACCCACTCCAGTACTCTTGCCTGGAGAATCCCATGGATGGAGAAGCCTGGTAGGCTACAGTCCACGGGGTCGCAAAGAGTTGGACACGACTGAGCAACTTCACTTTCACTTTTCATGGTTGACTGAAAATATTTGTGAGTTTCAGGTACAGAGAAAAGGATTTGGTTTCATATATTTATATACATACACACACTTGTGTGTGTGTGTACTCCATCACTCTGTCATATCTGATGCTTTGTGACCCCATGGACTACAGGCATCTCATCCTCTGTTGCCCCCTTCTCCTCCCGCCCTCAGTCTTTCGCAACATCAGGGTCTTTTCAAATGAGTCAGTTCTTTGCATCAGGTGGCCAAAGTATTGGAGTTTCAGCTTTACCATCAGTCCCTCCAATGAATATTCTGGCTTGATTTCCTTTAGGATTGACTGGTTTGATCTCCTTGCTGTCCAAGGGACGCTCAAGAGTCTCCTCCAGCACCATAGTTCAAAAGCATTAATTCTTTGGCATTCAGCCTTCTTTATGGTCCAACTCTCACACCTGTGCATGACTACTGGAAAAACCATTGACTATATGGACTTTTGTTGGCAAAATGGTAGCTCTGCTTTTTAACACACTGTCTAGATTTGTCATAGCTTTACTTTCAAGGAGCAAGGGTCTTTTAATTTCGTGGTTGCAGTCACCATCCACACTGATTTTGGAGGCCAAGAAAATAAAATCTGTCACTGCTTCCATTTTTTCCCCTTCTGTCTGACATGAAATGATGGACTGGATGCCATGATCTGAGTTTTGTTTTGTTTTGTTTCATGTTAACTTTGAAGCCAGCTTTTTCACATTCCTCTTTTACCTTCATCAAGAGGCTTTTTGGTTCCTCTTCACTTTCTGCCATTAAAGTGGTATCATCTGCATGCCTGAGGTTGTTGAAATTTGTCCCGGCCATGTTTCCCCCCGCCACCCCCGAACCCTGGCAATCTTGATTCCAGCTTGGGATTCATCCAGCCTGGCTTTTTGCATGATGTACTCTGCATGAAAGTTAAATAAGCAGGGTGATGATATACAGCCTTATTATTACTCCTTTCCCAATTTTGAACCAGTCCATTGTTCCATGGCCTGTTGCTTCTTGACCCACCTGCAGGTTCTCAGGAGACAGGTCAGGTAGTCTGACATTCCCATCTCTTTAAGAATTTCCAGTTTTCTGTGGTCCACATAGTCAAAGGCTTTCACATAGTGAATGAAGCAGAAGCAGATTTTTTTTTTCTGAAATTTCCTTACTTTCTGTATGATCTAGTGAATGTATGACATTTGATCTCTGGTTCTTCTGCCTTTTCTAAAACTAGCTTGTACACCTGGAAATTCTTGGTTCACATACTGGTGAAGCCTAGCTTGAAAGATTTTGAGCATAACCTTTCAATCATGTGAAATGACTGCTTTTGTCCTTGGGTTCATTATTATCTAGGAGAAGTAACAAATATGAAGAATTATGGTATCTAATTTAAAAGTGTTAACCTTGAACCGAACACAGGGTTAAGTGTATTTTTTTTTATCAGTTATTTCTTCTACCAATGCAGTGTAGTAGGAACTATTTTAGTCCTGATTTTATGGCATTTATATTTGCTTCTTTTTTGCTTTTTGGTGTTATGTTTTATTTTTGCCATTGTAAGTGAGGCTGAGATGACCATTTTTGCCTACATTGCAGAGAACTTCTTTAAGATGACTTCCAGGAAATGAGAGAAGTTACTCAGTCAATTCTTGTGAGCAGTTTTAAAGCCTCTGATGCAGACTACCCAAGTGCTTTCTGGAAGGTTGTACCAGTGCCCCCGAGGCCGGTAGGGCATTTGCTTACTGGTTTCTCCAAAGCCTGCTAATACAGTGATGTATCATGAAGAGACTGACAGAAGCTTATCTTTTCAGTGAATCTGAAAACAAGTTAGAAGGCCTCTGGCCTGAGACCAGAAATCTGGTCTCTGCTCTATGATTCATCCCGTGTGACATCAGATTAGTGCTTTTGCCTCTCTCTGGATCACAGTTTTCCCAAATGAAATGGGGGTGGGTGCACAGATGATCATGTACGCTGTTCCAGCTCAAATTTTCCTTGACATTTTCGGAGACTATAACTTGTCTTTCAGGAATAGGTGGCTCAGAAATTAAAGTGTGATGTTTTCATATATATATTTATAAAGCAACTAGTAAAATTGCTTTGTAGAGGAGGCTTGGATTTTAATCCTGTCTTCACCATTTACTACGTGGTAGATCATGCAAGATCACCTCTTTCTGAGCTCCAGTTTCCTCATCTGTAGGAGGCAGATAACAATGTCACAGGGTTTTTAGAAAGGTCACATGAGATAAAGCATATACAACAGGGTACAAATCAGGAGCTCAATAAATGATAGTTCTCTTAGTGGACGAAACTGTGATACTTCCCTTACCCCCACTCTCTTTAAAATATATGATCTTGTTTTCATTCAAAATAATTCAGTTCAGTTCAGTTCAGTTGCTCAGTCGTGTCTGACTCTTCGCATCCCCATGGATCACAGCATGCCAAGCCTCCCTGTCCATCATCAACCCCTGGAGTTCACTCAAACTCACGTCCATCGAGTCAGTGATGCCATCCGGCCATCTCATCCTCTGTCATCCTCTTCTCCTCTTGCCCCCAATCCCTCCCAGCAACAGAGTCTTTTCCAATGAGTCAACTCTTTGCATGAGGTGGCCAAAGTACTGGAGTTTCAGCTTCAGCATCAGTCCCTCCAATGAACACCCAGGACTGGTCACCTTTAGGATGGACTGGTTGGATCTCCTTGCAGTCCAAGGAACTCTCAAGAGTCTTCTCCAATACCACAGTTCAAAAGCATCAATTCTTCAGCATTCAGCTTTCTTCACAGTCCAACTTTCACATCCATATATGACTACTGGAAAAACCATAGCCTTGACTAGAGGGACCTTTGTTAGCAAAGTAATATCTCTGCTTTTGAATATGCTATCTAGGTTGGTCATAACTTTCCTTCCAAAGAGTAAACGTCTTTTAATTTCATGGCTGCAGTCACCATCTGCAGTGATTTTCGAGCCCCAAAAAATAAAGTCTGACACTGTGAAATAATTATTTTATACATATTATATGGTTTTAGCTTTGTTCAGGTATAATTGATGTACCAAAAATTGCACACAGTAAATGTATACATCTTTTTTGCTAAAGTATAGTTGATTTACAATATTATGTTAGTTTCAGATATGAACACAGTTGTAACATTATGGACTATACTCTCTGTGCTGTACATGACAGCCCTGTGTCTTATTTATTTCATAACTGGTAGTTTGTATCTCCTAATCCCCTTTACCTATTTCATGTATCTTCTAACCTTCTCCCCACTGGCAACCATGACCCTGGTGTGTATGTTAAGTGAAATAAGTCAGGCAAATAAAGAAAAATACTGTATGTTTTTACTTACATGTAGAGTCTAAAAAAAAAGGAAACAAACAACAAATAGAACAGAAACAGACTCATAGATAATGTTTACATCTTGATGAGTTTAGACATAGGGATACATCTGTGATACCATCACCACAGTCAAGTTACCATCATCTCCAAAAATGTCATTTTTAAATGATAAGAACATTTAACATGAGGTGTATCTTCTGAACATATTTTTGAAGTGCACAATACCATATTGTTAACTACGGTGTTTACAACAGATCCTCTTCCCACTCTTAAGAATAAGGGATTCTTTGTTTGTTTGTTCGATTCCACATATAAGTGAGATCATGCAATATTTATCTTTCCATGTCTGGCTTATTAAAGCAGCTCTGAGTAACTATTCAAAGACATTGCGCCCCCAGAGGGCTCTGGATTCTGGTTTGTTATCTAGGCACCTGCAGTTTCCAGCATCCTTCAGCTTAACCTCTCATCCCTGAGCACCATGCATTCAGGTCCACATGTTTTCAGGTTTAAAGTGGATTTGAGCGTTCCATGTGACATGTTACCTAGAGGCACCATCTCGTGGATACAGATCTGTTCTGACATCACGGGTTAGCATCAGCCACTTTGATGTTACAACAGTTTACTAACCACTCTGTCAGTTCAGGGAGCTCTTTGAGATAAACACTTGATTGACTGGATGATGAATTCATTCTGCAGGTTTGCATATGTTCACCACACATTTGCCAATGTGGACTTCCTTGGGTAACAGAGTTACCAAGATGAATAAGAGTTAGTCCCCTCCCTTTGTGGTTTCCAGACTAGTGGATGAGAGGCCCCAGTAAACAAATAATTATAATACAATGTGGTATAATCACCATAATTGAAGCAGATGCAATGAGCTTTGGGAGCACAGAGGAGGGAGTGATTCATTATGAGGGGCAAGAGAAGTTGATACAGGCTTCCCAGAGGATGTGTCATTTAATTTAGATCTTGAAATCCGAATAGAAATGTGTTAAGTAGATGATGAAGAATAGGATGCTTGAGTGTAGCAAACAGTTGGAAAAAGGCATAGAGGTTTAAAATAAAGAGTTTAGCCAGCTTGTGGGGAAATCAGATAGGAAGTGTAGTAGGAAATGAGACTGATAATGTAAATTTGGACTATATTATAAAGGATTTTCAATGCCAGGCTAAAGGGCTTGGCTGTTGCTGTGTGCTATGCTCAGTTGCTCAATTGTGTCCAACTCTTTGTGGGCTCATGGACTGCAGCCCACCAGGCTCTTCTGTCCATGGAATTTTCCAGGCAAGAATACTAGAGTAGGTTGCTGTTTCCTTCTCCAGGGGATCTTCCTGACCCAGGGATCATACTTGCCTCTCTTGTGTCTTCTGCTTTGGCAGGCAGATTCTTTACCACTAGTGCCGCCTGGAAGCCCATAAAGGGCTTGGATACTATTCTACAGAGTTAATGTCTACTATGGTATCCATTAAATCTAGTTCATCAGTTGTACTGACTATATTTCAATGCTCGATAGGCTCATGTGGCTGAAAAAGTGAAAGTGTTTAGTCACTCAGTTGTGTCCACCTCTTTGCCAGCCCATGGACTATAGCCCGCTAAGCTCCTCTGTCCATGGAAACAGTCATTTAGAAGATCTGAGCAATGAAACTAATAAATGTTGCCTAATTAAGACACATAGACCCTTTATATCCAACTATTACTAAATTACATTCTTTGTTAGTATACATGGAACATTTGTAAAAACTGCCATCAGTCAGTCAGTCGCTCAGTTGCGTCCAACTCTTTGCGACCCCATGAATCGCAGCACGCCAGGCCTCCCTGTCCATCACCAAGTCCTGGAGTTCACTCAAACTCATGTCCATCAAATCCGTGATGCCATCCAGCCATCTCATCCTCGGTCGTCCCCTTCTCCTCCTGTCCCCAATCCCTCCCAGCATCAGAGTCTTTTCCAATGAGTCAACTCTTTGCATGAGGTGGCCAAAGTACTGGAGTTTCAGCTTCAGCATCAGTCCTTCCAAAGAAATCCCACAGCTGATCTCCTTCAGAATGGACTGGTTGGATCTCCTTGCAGTCCAAGGGACTCTCAAGAGTCTTCTCCAACACCACAGTTCAAAAGCATCAATTCTTCGCCACTCAGCTTTCTTCACAGTCCAACTCTCACATCCATACATGACCACAGGAAAAACCATAGCCTTGACTAGACGGACCTTTGTTGGCAAAGCAATGTCTCTGCTTTTGAATATGCTGTCTAGGTTGGTCATAACTTTTCTTCCAAGGAGTAAGCGTCTTTTAATTTCATGGCTGCAGTCACCATCTGCAGTGATTTTGAGCCCCCCAAAATAAATTTTAACATGGATGTATCTAAAAACTGTTAAGCTGAGTTAAATGATTCTGACACAAATGCAAAATTTTTTAAATTTCTAAAAAGAATTCAGATATTAAGAATTTATAATGTATGAAGTATTAACCAAAAACACTAAACCAGCATAGAGAAGAAAAAACAAGAGTGGGTGCCTCTAAGGTTCAGGAGATTGTCTCAGAAAGCACTTTAAGGAACTTCCTAGGGTAATGGAAAAATATTCTCCACTTGAAAGGGACGTGAGCTACACTTGCATATACATTCATTATAATTCAAATTTAACTTAAGATTTGTGTATTTCACTTCGTAAATCAGATCTCAATTAAAAATGGAATTAAAATTATGCCAAATTTTACTATATGATGTGTACAGATGGATAGATGGATGGATGATTATATGTATACACATGTCGATGATTTTATCGACAGGCTCCTCTGTCTTCCACCAACTCCCAGAGTTTGCTCAAATTCATGTACACTGAGTTGGTGATGCTATCTAACCATTTAGTCCTCTGCCATCCCCTTCTCCTTTTGCCTTCAGTCTTACCCAGCGTCAGGTCTTTTCCTATGAGTCGGCTCTTTGCATCAGGTGGCCAAAGTATTGGAACTTCAGTTTGAGCAAGCCCTTCCAACAAATATTCAGGGTTGATTTCCTTTCAGATTGACTAGTTTGATCTCCTTGCTTCCAAGGAACTCTCAAGCCTTCTCCAGCATCACAATTTGAAAGCATCAATTCTTCGGCACTCAGTCTTCTTTATGGTCCAGTTCTCATATCCAGACATGACTACTGAAAAAACCATAGCTTTGACTACAGAGACATCCGTCAGCAAAATGATGTCACTGCTTTCTAATATTCTGTCTACATTTGTCATAGCTTTCTTTCCAAGGAGCAAGCATCTTTTATTTTCCTAGCTGCAATTACTGCCTGCAGTGACTTTGGAGCCCAAGAAAATAAAATTTGTCACTACTTCCACTTCTTCTTCTGTTTGCCATAAAGTGATGAGACCAGATACCATGATCTCAACTTTTTAAATACTAAGTTTCAAGCCAGTTTTTTCACCCTCATCAAGGGCGTCATTTGTTCCTCTTCACTTTCTGCCATGACAGTAGTATCATCTGCACATCTGACGTTGATACTTCTCTCAGCAATCTTGATTCCAGCTTGTGTTTCATCCAGCCTGGCATTTTGCATGATGTACTCTGCACAGAAAGTAAATAAGCAGGGTGACAATATACAGCCTTGTCATACTCCTTTCCAAAATTTGAATATCAGTTGTTCAATGTCTGTTCTGACTGTTGCTTCTGACCCACACAGGTTTCTCAGGAGACAAGTATAATTACTCTCATCTCTCTAAGAACTTTCCACAGTTTGTTGTGATCCACAGAGTCACAAGCTTTAGTGTTAATGAAGCAGAAGTAGATATTTTTCTGGAACTCCCTTACTTTCTCCATGATCCAAAGAATATTGGCAATTTGATTTCTGGTTCCTCTGCCTTTTCAAAACCCAGCTTGTACATGTGGCAGCTCTCAGTTTACATACTAGTGAAGCCTGGCTGGAAGGATTCTGAGCATAGCATTGCTAACATGAAATGAGCTCAGTTGTAGGGTAGTTTGAACATTCTTTGGCATTGCCCTTCTTTGGGACTGGAATTGAAACTTACCTTTTCCAGTCTTGTGGCTACTGCTGAGTCTTCCAAATCTGGTGACATATTAAGTACAGCACTTTAATAGCATCATCTTCTAGGATTTGAAATAGCTCAGCGGGAATTCCATCACCTCCATTAGCTTTCTTTATAGTAATGCTTCCTAAGGCCCATTTGACTTTGAACTCCAGGATGTCTGGTTCTAGGTGAGTGACCACACCATCACAGTTATCTGGATCATGAAGATCTTTCTTGTATAGTTCTTCTGCATATTCTTGCCACCTCTTCTTAATATCTTCTGCTTCTGTTTGGTCCTTATTGTTTCTGTCCTTTATTGTGCCCATGTTTACATGAAATGCTCCCTTGATATCTCTAATTATTTAAAAAGAGATCTCTAGTCTTTCCCATTCTATTGTTTTCCTTTATTTCTTTGCATTACGCACTTAAAAGGGTTTCTTATCTCTCCTTGCTAGTCTCTGGAACTCTGCATTCAGATGGGTATATATTTCCTTTTCTCCTCTGCCTTTCACTTCTCTTCTTTTCTCAGCTATTGGAAGGCCTCCTCAAACAACCACTTTGCCTTCTTGCATTTCTTTTTCTTTTGTAGAGTTTTGGTCACTGCCTCCTGTACAGTGTTATTAACCCCTGTCCATAGGTCTTCAGGCACTGTCTACCAGATCTAATCCTTGAATCTATTTGTCAATCACTGTATAATCATGAGGGATTTGATTTAGGCCATACCTGAATGATCTAGTGGTTTTCCCTACTTTCTTCAATTTAAGCCAAATTTTGCAATGATCTGAGTCACAGTCAGCTCCAGGTCTTGTTTTTGCTGACTGAATAGAGCTTCTCCATCTTCAGCTACAAACAACATAATCAATCTGATTTCAGTATTGACCATCTGGTGATGTCCATGTGTAGAGTCATCTCTTGGGTTGTTGGAGAAGGGTGATGGCTGAGGCAGTGTGTTCTCTTGACAACATTCTGTTAGTTTTTTCCCTGCTTCATTTTGCACTCCAAGGACAAACTTGCCTGTTACTCTCTTGACTTCTTAATTTTTCATTACAATCCCCTATGATGAAAAGGACATCTTTTTTTGGTGCTAGTTCTAGAAGGTGGAGTCATCACAAAAACTGGGCAATTTGAGCTTTTTTGGCATCAGTGGTTAGAGGACAGATTTGGATTACTGTGATGCTGAATGCCTTGCCTTGGAAACAAACTGAGATTTAATCAATCTATATTATTTTATTTAAAACATACTTACAACAATTAGAATCACTGGGCAAAACATGGCTTTTCAGAGACTCTATGAATTATAGTTTTGATATACAGAAGTTTTATATGATTTTTCTTAATTTTTAATGTCTTCTATTAGCTTTAATAAGTACTAATGGATATTAGAAATGAATATCTTCAAAGATTAACATCCAGTAAATTCTGGACTAAATAAAGGTCCTAATAATTGCACAGTTCCACAGAGACACATGAAGAGCAGATATTAAGCTTTCCTTGCACAAATGGATTTACTTCTGTGTATTCATGGACTTACTGCTATAACACTGGAATGTGGGAAGACTTTCCACATGAAAATAAAATTTAGCACCGTTCTTCCCAGTAATGAATATGTCATCTATATGTGTGTACAAGGAATAATTAAAAGGTATAAAGAAAAATATATTCTTTATATTTTTTGCTTCACTTGCATAGCAATCATCCTTCCAACATTCTTTAACACAGACTATTAACATATAAAATTAACCTATTATGGTGAGAAAATGCTGAAATAGAGTATATTTGAACAAAAAATTTTACTTTTTTGAAAACTATGAAATATGAGAGTAAATTTTAAATGTTATTTTTACACCTTTCACTTTTCCCAGGACTTCTATTATCACTGGATATTCCTGAATACAAAAGTTCAAACTAAGATAAGACTACTAAATAGGTAAGTAACAAGTTACTATATTTCATTAGATCTAAGACATCATCAATATGAGGATGTATACCAATTTCAGAAATGCTAACATGTGAAAAAAATGTGTCATAAAACATGAAATATGGTTGGTTTTTATTTCAAATTAATTTTTGTGAAAATATATCTGGTGACATAAGTATAATCATTACCAAGGTTCAAAAGGAGACTTCTGAAGAAGATGAATTAGAATTTCTAATTACAAAGCATCTGAAATAATTATATTCACTACTTGGGTAATCTTTTTGAGGCATGTGAGGCAAACTCCAGATTAGCGTATTTTTTTTTTTTAACAGAGTAGAGTTGAAAGACTAACTGTTAAAATGAGTACTATACTTGACATCCCATTTAGACAGTATCCTGCATCTCTCTCTCTTGGTTAGCTACCAGAAAGGTAGTTTATATTCATTCTTTCCACATCCCCCACTCTTATTTATTGTCTTTCCTGAGCTTCCCTGGTGGCTCAGATGGTAAAGTGTCTGCCTGCAATGCGGGAGACCTGGGTTCAATCAGTCCATGTGGTCGCAAAGAGTCGGACATGACTGAGCAACTTCTCTTTCTTTACCTCAATAAGACTCCAGATATTTTTTTTCACAGCGAAATTATCATTTTAATGTTTTATCATTAACACATAGGAACACATGCGTTTATGTATATTTTATTAAAATAATAAATGTTTAAAGAAAAATAGTACCTATACTTATTTGTTTTAAAATCAATCAAAACAAATATCTTAGAAATCATGGTGCTTATAACATAACACAGGAAGTATTCCCAATTTAGGTAAATGTAACTTTTGGTAAGGGGCTTCCTGGATGACTAAGCAGTAAAGAATCCTCCTCTAATGCAGGAGACACCAGTTTATGTCTTTCCTGAGCTTCCCTGGTGGCTCAGATGGTAAAGTGTCTGCCTGCAATGCGGGAGACCTGGGTTCAATCAGTCCATGTGGTCGCAAAGAGTCGGACATGACTGAGCAACTTCTCTTTCTTTACCTCAATAAGACTCCAGATATTTTTTTTCACAGCGAAATTATCATTTTAATGTTTTATCATTAACACATAGGAACACATGCGTTTATGTATATTTTATTAAAATAATAAATGTTTAAAGAAAAATAGTACCTATACTTATTTGTTTTAAAATCAATCAAAACAAATATCTTAGAAATCATGGTGCTTATAACATAACACAGGAAGTATTCCCAATTTAGGTAAATGTAACTTTTGGTAAGGGGCTTCCTGGATGACTAAGCAGTAAAGAATCCTCCTCTAATGCAGGAGACACCAGTTTGATCCCTGGGTGGAGAAGATACCCTGGGGAAGGAAATGGCAACCCACTCCAGTATTCTTGCCTGGGAAATCCCATGGACAGAGGAGCCTGGTGAGCTGTAGTCCACGGGGTCACAGAAGAGTTGAACATGACTTAGTGAGTAAATATTTGGTAAGCATCAGAACTATCAAATGGCAGCATGTTAATTAAATCCTTTCATATTCATTATCTTATTTTAATTCTGAGTCATCTTGCTAATTAGCTAGATATCATCTCAATGGCAGAGGAACTGAACCTCAAAGATTTCCAAACGACTTAACAGTCATATTAGCTTGGACAAGTTATTGAGGTAGTATTTGGACCAAGATTTTCAGGCTTGAAGTCATGTTTCAAACTTTCTTCAGTATAAATGGATTAATATATTAATTACTTCACAAATGATATGTTTTAGTTAAGCTTTATAAATATATAAATGACCATTCTGTATCAAATACAGTAATTCAATAAAAAAACTTGATAAATATAACATGAAAGAATTTGAAGGAAATAAAAAATACCATAGTAGTCAAGCAGCTTACAGCAAAATGAAGACTTTCATATATTAAACGATGCGAGAATGAAGAGAACAATACATGACATGTATAAAAATGTGCTAAACAAGATAAGCACCTACCCAAAATCATAGCCTATGAACAAAAAGCACTCTTGTGGGCTGTAATAAAATAGGGAAGTTAACAAACTATTAATCTGGCCCTTGATGCCAAAATGTGAATGCACCATAAGGGGAGGAGAGGATATTCCAAACTGAAGAATAACAAAAGGAAAAACAAATAGGTAGGAATGATTATGTATCTGAAGAATATCACTGAAATTGTATAAATGAAATAAAAGTTAGACATTAGGGAGATCAAACTATTGAGAGTTTAGGATTTCATCTAATAGACGAAAGGAAGTGTGTTCCACACGTACTAGCATATAGGACTGACTAAAGCACAGAAATAGTGCAGTCAGAAATACCAATTAGGAGGCTATTTAAGTTGCCCCTGGGCTTCCCAGGTAGCTCAGTAGTAAAGAATCCTACTGCAAATGCAGGAGACACTGGTTCAGTCTCTGGGCTGGGAAGATGCCCTTGAGAAGGAAATGGCAACACACTCAGTATGCTTGCCTGGAAAATCCCATGGACAGAGGAGCCCCGCGGGCTATAGTCCATGCGATCTCACAAGACATAACTTAGTGACTAAACAACAACAAAGTTGCCCCTAAAGTGGGATGATAAGTACCAAAACTGAAATAAATCTAAGAAACATTACCGAGAAAGAGTAAATTATATATAAAAGTGAACAGAAAAGTTTGAGATAAATATCTATTTTTCTTGGTATACGTTTACGTTCAATAAATTAACTATTGCTTTAACCATACAGTAAATTGGAAATACAATTACTATAGCCATGAAGAAAATATATTTAGAATAACATGGTAAGTCATCAGGGCTGCCCACTCAATATACTGCTGATTCTTCTTTAGTGAACACAATAAGACTGAACTTCTTTCAGCTCAGTTAGTCGCTCAGTCTTGTCTGACTTTTTGTGACTATGGGACCATAATTAAATAGACGAAATGACATGGGTCTCTTACGGGTGGGAGCTTTAGCAGCCAGCACACAATTTACCATCTGTGCTAGACATAAATAACACAAAGCCAAGTCAAAATTTGAAAGGTTTCTGTCCTAGTTTTTTTTTTCAGTCTTGGTTTCTGAGCATGTGTCTTGAGAGATGAGTGTCAAGGGCTTTCATTACCTAGCTTTCCTCACCTTTATCCTCTCCATTCTGTGCTTTCAAAAGGACCTAGCAGATTTACACATATATGAATAGCAATATCAATCCTATACCTTATATATGCAAGGAACACTAAGATATTTGTCACTGTTTGCATGTAAAACTGATAACAAAAATCAGGTCCTAAATGCAGATAAAGAAAAGATAGGTAAATAAAAAAATAAGTAGAGGATGTTAACAGGCAATCTGTAAAAAAAGAAAAAAGAAAAAAATCACAAAATAACAATTTTTGGTAATGTTTTCTAAATAAGCTATTAAAATTTTTTTTCTGAAAATATTTTTGTGACTAGTCTATGCTTTCACAGCAAAAATATGTCACATCATTACTTACAACTAGAAAACAAGTTAATATTGTAATCTAAAATTACACCTCAATCTACTAAACTGCTCCAGTGACGTTTACAACCAAATTTATATTGTGATAAAGAAAGCAACATTTTTCCCAGAGTATTTTCTCTACCGGCAATAACATTCAACAAGTTAACAATCACACAAATGATTACGTCAAAACCTTGGACATTGGTTCATGTGTGCAGTCTTATCAATGGTAATAAAACATCTATTGAAATGAAAATGCCACATCATTTTACAAAACCCTTATCTCATGACTAAGCACTGTGAATATAACAAACTCCTCTGCCAGAAAAGTTGCCTTCTGAATGTAAAGAAAATATATCTTCATTTTTTTTTTCTAATATAAGAAAATGTTTTAGCAAACTAGGGGGAAAATACAATTTCTAAAAACAGAATGTTAATTATATATACCTTTTTAAAGGCTTATTATTACTCAGACAATAAAAATATCAATTGCAAATTTAAGGTTAGACTGAAGTGTTTAAAATTTCATGTGTCCCATACAGACCTTTAAAACTTTGATAATTTATATCTGTTACTGCATTATAGACATAAAATAAGAAAATAAGATGTAAAATACAGACATAATATAGACATAAAATAAAAAAATAAGGAATAATAAAGTCCATACTATAGCACAGCTGCCAAGTTCCAATTAATTTACTTGCAAGACATCTTGTTTTCAGAGCTAAAAGCGAGTATGCTGCTGAATTAAAGTGATAATATTTTCTGTTCATATATTTTCCTTTGCAATCTGTGGACTTTTCAAGTAAAACTATTCAAGTACCTACAATAATTTAGGGAAAGAGGAAAAAATATCCCAAAATACAAGTCAATTTAAGATGTGTTTTGTAACAATTAGAAAAGTCATGCTGTTTAAACTGGTTTTGCTGAAAAAACCCTCAACCTAGACAAGATGGGAATATAAATACATTCCAATGGTGGATCCTACTGACATCAAACTTGTAAATTTCCTTACCAAACCTCTGCTACACTCAAAGCCTCAAACATTCGATTGCCAACTTTCTGTTCTATATAAATAATGGATACCATCTATCACTGAGCAGTAAGGATTACATTAGACAACAAATTTAAGAGCAAATGACACAGTGCATGCTACACAGGAAACAATGAA
Source organism: Aepyceros melampus (assembly GCA_006408695.1). Taxonomy (NCBI): domain Eukaryota; kingdom Metazoa; phylum Chordata; class Mammalia; order Artiodactyla; family Bovidae; genus Aepyceros; species Aepyceros melampus. The sequence goes on along the minus strand of SJXQ01007332.1, from coordinate 24,460 downwards.
TAAACGTTTCATTTAAAAACAAAATAAAAAAGCCTAACTCAGAAACAAATTATAAAACCCCAAATAAATAAATCAGTATTAAATTATCATATTTGCTAGACATAGTATACTAAGTATTGTGTGGCAAGATCCAAGAGAAATATAAAAACATAATTTGTATTAATTTAAAAATGGATTTCCAGTTGTCAGGTTTTTTTTTTCCATTAGTCCTATAGAATACAAGATAAAATGAATTTTTAAAACTAAGAAAAACTAATAAAAGATCAAGGTAGATCTATATTACTCACATTTAGCTGATTATTAAATAATAAATCAATACTATTTTCAACAAGATTTGATAAAGTAAGATACATAAATAAAAATCAATTACAAAATCAAGAAGATGCTGATTTCTGCTTCTGGTAATTACAAGTTAAATTGGGATCAAAACTGAAAAGCTTTAAAAATAGCTAGATTTTTTTTTAATTTCTTAAAGACTGAAGAACTAATACGATATCAAAGAACTACTGAAACAAAATCTATATGGCAAAAACATAGAGGTACATAAACTCAGCATTCACAGATAGCTTTTGCCTTGAGGGCATTTGCCAGTTCATAAGCACTGGTCTTGGCAAACACCCTCTTCCAGCAACACAAGAGAAGACTCTACACATGGATATCACCAGGCGGTCAACATCAAAATCAGACTGATTTTATTATTGCAGCCAAAGATGGGGAAGCTCTATACAGTCAGCAGAAACAATACCGGGAGCTGACTGTGGCTTAGATCATAAACTACTTATTGGCAAATTCAGACTTAAATTGAAGAAAGTAGGGAAAACCACTAGCCCATTCAGGTATGACCTAAATCAAATCCCTTACAATTATACAGTGTTAGTGAGAAACTGATTCAAGGGATTAGATTTGACAGACAGAGTGCCTGAAGAACTATGGACAGAGGTTCGTGACATTGTACAGAAGACAGGAATCAAGACCATTCCCAAGAAAAAGAAATGCAAAAAAGCAAAATGGCTGTGTGAGGATGCCTTACAAATTGCTGTGAAAAGAGGAGAAATGAAAAGCAAAGGAGAAAAGGAAAGATATACCAATTTGAATGCAGAGTTCAGAAGAATAGCAAGGAGAGATAAGAAAGCCTTCATCAGTGATGAATGCAAAGAATTAGAGGAAAACAATAGAATGGGAAAGACTAGAGATCTCTTCAAGAAAATTAGAGATTCCAAGGGAACATATGGAGATGACACCACCTTTATGGCAGAAAATGAAGAACTAAAGAGCCTCTTGATGAAAGTGAAAGAGGAGATTAAGAAGTTGGCTTAAAGCTCAACATTCAGAAAACTAAGATCATGGTATCTGGTCCCCACTTCATGGCAAATAGATGGGGAAACAGTGGCTAACTTTATTTTTGGGAGCTCCAAAATCACTGCAAATGGTGATTGCAGCCATGAAATTAAAAGACTCCTTGGAAGGAAAGTTATGACCAACCTAGACAGCATATTAAAAAGCAGAGACATTACATTGCCAACAAAGGTCCATCTAGTCAAGACTATGGTTTTTCCAGTGGTCACATATGGATATGAGAGTTGGACTGTGAAGAAAGCTGAGTGCCAAAGAATTGATGCTCTTGAACTGTGGTGTTGGAGAAGACTCTTGAGAGTCCTTGGACTGCAAGGAGATCCAACCAGTTCATCCTAAAGGAGATCAGTCCTGGGTGTTCATTGGAAGGACTGACGTTGAAGCTGAAACTCCAATACTTTGGCCACCTGATGCGAAGAGCTGACTTGTTGGAAAAGACCTTGATGCTAGGAAAGATTGAAGGTGGGAGGAAAAGGGGACAATGGCATGAGATGGTTGGATGGCATCGCTGACTCAAAGGACATGAGTTTAGGTAAGCTCCAGGAGTTGGTGATGATAGGGAGGCCTGGTGTGTTGCGGTCCATGGGGTCACAAAGAGTTGGATACGACTGAGCAACTGAACTGAAGGGAACATTTTATGCAAAGATGGGCTCAATAAAGGACAGAAATGGTCTGGACCTAACAGAAGCAGAAGATATTAAGAAGAGGTGGCAAGAATACACAGAACAACTATACAAAAAAGATCTTCAAAACCTAGATAATCATGATGGTGTGATCACTCACCTAGAGCCAGGCATCCTGGAATGTGAAGTCAAGTGGGCCTTAGGAAGCATCACTATGAACAAAGCTAGTGAAGGTGATGGAATTCCAGTTGAGCTATTTCTAATCCTATAAGATGATGCCGTGAAAGTGCTGCACTCAATATGCCAGCACATTTGGAAAACTCAGCAGTGGCCACAGGACTGGAAAAGTCAGTTTTCATTCCAATCCCAAAGAAAGGCAATGCCAAAGAATGCTCAAAACTACCACACAATTGCATTCCTCTCACATGCTAGTAAAGTGATGCTCAAAATTCTCCAAGCCAGGCTTCAACAATACATGAACTGTGAACTTTCAGATGTTCAAACTGATTTTAGAAAAGGCAGAGGAACCAGAGATCAAATTGCCAACATCTGCTGGATCACTGAAAAAGCAAGAGAGTTCGGAAAAAAACATGTATTTCTACTTTATTGACTATGCCAAAGCCTTTGACTGTGTGGATCACAATAAACTGGGAATACCAGACCACCTGACCTGCCTCTTGAGAAATCTGTATGCAGGTCAGGAAGCAACAGTGAGAATTGGACATGGAACAACAGACTGGTTCCAAATTGGGAAAGGAGTATGTCAAAGCTGTATATTGTCACCCTACTTATTTAAATTATATGCAGAGTACATCATGAGAAATGTTGGGCTGGATGAAGTACCACCTGGACTCAAGAATACATGGAGATATATCAATAACCTCAGATATGCAGATGACACCATCCTTATGGCAGAAAGTGAAGAGGAACTAAAGAGCCTCTTGATGAAAGTGAAAGAGGACAGTGAAAAAGTTGGCTTAAAACTCAACATTCAGAAAATGAAGATCATGGCATCTGGTCCCATCACTTCATGGCAAATAGATGGGGAAACAGTGGAGACAGTGGCAGACTTTATTTGGGGGGCTCCAAAATCACTGTAGATGGTGACTGCAGCCATGAAATTAAAAGACGCTTACTCCTTGGAAGGAAAGTTATGACCAACCTAGACAGAATATTAAAATGCAGAGACATTACTTTGCAACAAAAGTCCATCTAGTCAAAGCTATGGTTTTTCCAGTAATCATGAACGGATGTGAGACTTGGACTATAAAGAAAGCTGAGCGCCGAAGAATTGATGCTTTTGAACCGTGGTGTTGGAGAAGACTCTTGAGAGTCCCTTGGACTGCAAGGAAATCCAACCAGTCCATTCTAACAAAATTAGTCCTTCATTGGAAGGACTGATGTTGAAGCTGAAACTCCAATACTTTGGCCACCTGATGCGAACAGCTGACCATTTGAAAAGACCCTAATGCTGGGAAAGATTGGAGGCAGAAGGAGAAGGGGATGACAGAGGATAAGATAGTTGGATGGCATCACCGACTCAATGGACATGAGTTTGAGTAAACTCTGGGAGTTGGTAATGGACAGAGAGGTGGGGCGTGCTGTAGTCCATAGGGTCGCAAAGAGCTGGACATGACTGAGCAACTGAACTGAACTGAGAACCCAATGGGAAACTGAGCTGTGGCTTCGGTGGCTTCAAACTTCCTGATGAACACAATTAAAAGCACTGGGCTAAACAAAATTGGAAATTTATTAAACCATAATCAAGACACATTAAGGTGGGCCTCTAAATATATTTAGGGTAAGGGTGAACCAGAAATAAACAAGGTGTTTAGGGTTGGGTTTAACTTACATCACCAAAATACTCCAGGGAGCTTCAACTCCTGAACTTAGATTACATGAGTCCTGGAGTGATAAGTGCCCCAGCCAACTTTAGAAATATACAAAATCCTCTCTGATGGATCATCTGAGGCCTCATATTATTCCAACAAGTTTTAAAATCTAACGACTAGCACCTAGTCATAAGTGAGAAGTGTAAGAAAATATTGTTAACAAACACACAAAGATCTCAGATACTGTAATTGTTACATCTAGACTATATGTTGACCATATTAAAGTTTTATTTGGAGCTTGAAAATATTTTTAGTGAACAAAAAGTCATAAATTTTTTAATAATACTTTATAACTTCCTTATAATCCTGTCAATTTTAAAAAGAATCAAACAGAATTTCTAGTAATAAAAATAACCTAACTGAAATTATGAACCAAATTGAGGAGTGGATCATGGCATGTGGTCCCATCACTTCATGGGAAATAGATGGGGAAACAGTAGAAACAGTGTCAGACTTTATTTTTTGGGCTCCAAAATCACTGCAGATGGTGACTGCAGCCAGAAATTAAAAGATGCTTACTCCTTGGAAGAGAAGTTATGACCAACCTAGATAGCATATTCAAAAGCAGAGACATTACTTTGCCGACTAAGGTCCGTCTAGTCAACGCCATGGTTTTTCCCGTGGTCATGTATGGATGTGAGAGTCGGACTGTGAAGAAGGCTGAGCACCGAAGAATTGATGCTTTTGAACTGTGGTGTTGGAGAAGACTCTTGAGAGTCCCTTGGACTGCAAGGAGATCCAACCAGTCCATTCTGAAGGAGATCAACCCTGGGATTTCTTTGGAAGGAATGATACTAAAGCTGAAACTCTAGTACTTTGACCACCTCATGCAAAGAGTTGACTCATTGCAAAAGACTCTGATGCTGGGAGGGATTGGGGGCAGGAGGAGAAGGGAACAAATGAGGATGAGATGGCTGGATGGCATCATGGACTCAATGGATGTGAGTCTGAGTGAACTCCGGGAGTTGGTGATGGACAGGAAGGCCTGGCGTGCTGCGATTCATGGGGTCGCAAAGAGTTGGACACGACTGAGTGACTGAACTGAAGTTGCTGAGTCATGTCTGACTCTTTGCGACCCCATGGACACCAGGCTCCTCCGTCCATGAGATTTTCTAGGCCAGAGTACTGGAGTGGGTTGCCATTTCCTTCTCCAGGGAACTTCCCAACCCAGGGATTGAAACCCAGGTCTCCCACATTGTAGACAGATGCTTTACTGTCTGAACTGAATAATAAATTAGAAGGAACTGCAATGAGATTCAGTGAGCGAGAAGGCAGACTGGACACTATTATCCAGAATGTTGCACAGTGAAACAAGACGATGGTAAACAGACAGAGATTGAGGATACAGTGAGAAAGGTCTAACAGATACACAATCAGAGACCCAAAAAGAGAAAAGAACAGGGCACAGGTAATACCTAAGTGACAATGGATGAGACTTCTTCAGAACTGTGGCACCACGCCCAAATTTAGAAGCTGTTCATAATAATGCTTGAAATGGCAGATGGAAATGCCTTAATGATAGTACGTACCACATGAAATTGATGATTTTTTCATTAGCCATTTTCAAGATGAAACAGAGAAACATTAGAAGAAACTACAAAAATTTTGCCAAAATACATGGACACCTAGAAATCAAATGTATTAGCTGATTTGAAAGTCTACACACAAAGTTTGGGAACAATATAAAACTTCAAAGCAGATAAAAGTTGCTCTTTTAAATAATATTTATCTAACAAATTGGAATATTATTAAATGTTTACCATAATAATGAATCAGAACAGCTAAGGAAGTAAAATAAATGTTGAAATTATATAAGAGCAATTAGTGATATTGATGTGCAGCACACATACCCAAATCAAAAAACAAACACCAATACGCATTCAGCAGGTAGAACAAACAAGCAGACAGTCACAGCTCTCTGAAGAACTGACAAAACGCTCATCTCCATTTAGCTTAACTCAGAACTCAAGTCAGAAAAGCAGGCATTGCTCAAAAAGACTCCAAGTGTCGGGTGCCTTGGGCAAATGTTTAGTCAAAAAAACACTAACCTGTACACGTAAAAAATGGTTAAAACAGCAAATTTCATGTTATAAATGTTTTACCACAATTTTTAAATTAAAAAAAGGAGGGGGACAAGTAGGACTTAATAACTTTATGGAAACTTTTGAGGAAAACACACAGGAATCTGGCAGGAGTTCAAGAAAGGAGTGACATGAAGAACACTGTGGAAGAGAAGCTAAGGGATGGCTACAGGTACTTGGCCCGAATACCAGGAGCTGCAGGGGATACAGAATCATGCATTACGTTGTCAGCACTCATGCAGCCTTGGCGTAGAGCAAGCCATAATATGCTGTCAACTCTGCCTATTGAAGCATTCTAACAATTTCATGATCTTTTAAATACACTATTCTGCATTTTCTTTCAATTTCCAAGCGAATTAACTTTCTGCCTGACTGGGTCAGCCATTTTGTGAGGCCAAGAAGACTTTGTCGTACTCTTATTCGTACAGAATCTCTTTACAATGGAATACTACTCAGCAATAAAAGTAACAAATTTTTGACACAACTTGGATGAATCTTTAAAACATTATCCTGAGTGAAAAAATTCTGTATAATTATATTTATGTAACATTTTAGAATAGCAAAAAATTAGTTTATAGTGATAGAAGTAAGTCCTACAGCACTGGGGAGGGGCATGAAGGAACTTTCTGGGATGACAAAAATATTCTGTGTTGAGATATGAGTTATAGGAACACATATTTTTCAGAACTGATTCAACTGCACACTGAAAATCTGAATTTTTTTCACATTTATGTAAGTTACACACAATAAAAAAACTTTAAACTATTACAGAATTTCCTCAGTACCATTCAGCAAGACCTCTAATTAAGTTTAAGGCAAAATGATAGAAAGTAGGTGAACGAAAGCAATTTGGCAAATGGCTAAGATTAAAATAACATCAATATATATAGGACGAGTGCTCACCTTCTGCGAGAACACCAAAATTGCAACTAGCTGCTGAACAACTATGGACAGGTGAATGTTGGAACCCACCAAAAAAAAGATACCCCACAACCAAGGGCAAGGGAGAAGCCACAACAAGATGGGCAGAGGGACGCAATTGCATTTAAAATCAAACCTCATACCAGCCAGAGACCCTCGCAGGACGCAAGCAAAACCTTGTGTGCACCAGGGCAGAGGAAAAGGAGCAGTGAGTGACCCGCACAAGAGACTGAGCCAGACCTACCTTTGAGTGTTTGAGGGTCTTCTGTGGAGACGTGAATCAGCAGTGGCCTGCCGTGGGGACAGAGGCTTTGGCAACAGCAGTCCTGGGGAGGCATGGCGTATAGCCTCTTGGAGGAGATTGCCATTAACCCCACTATATGGCTGCCGAGCAGGCAACTCACAAACTGAACAAAGTTCTCACACTGCTGCAAAAGTTCTAGGCCCCGCAACAGACTTCCCAACCTGAGAAGTCCCTTTCTCATTAAAGGAACTGAATAGCCCCAGGGAATCTGACTTTGGAGGTCAGCAGGATTTGATTACAGAACTTCCAAAGGACTGGGGAACAGACTCTTGGGGGTTACAAACAAAATCTTGTGTACACCAAGACTCAGGAGAAAGGAGCAGTGACCCCAAAAGAAGACTGAGCCAGACTTGTCTGTGTGTGCTTGGGAGTCTCTGGCAGAGGTGTGGGTTGACAGTGGCCTACCGCAGGATCAGGATACTGACTACAGTAGTCCGAGGAGGCCCCGCGTGCTGGCAAAAGTCCTCTTGAAGGATGCTGCCATTACTGCCATTACCCCTACCATAGTTTGGCCTCAACTACAGGGAAGGAATACAGCCCTACACCTATCAGCAGAGAATTGGATGAAAGAGTTACTGAGCATGGCTCTGCCCACCAGAACAAGACCCAGGTTTCCCCACAGCCAGTCCTTCCCATTAGGAAGCTTGCAGAAGCCTCTTATCCTCATCCATCAGAGGGCAGACAGAATAAAAATCACAATCACAGAAATCTAACCAAATGATCACATGGACGACAACCCTGCCCAACTCAAAGAAACTATAAGTCATGCTGTTTAGGGCCTCCCAAGACAGATGGGTCATGGTGGACAGTTCTGACAAAATGTGGTCCACTGGAGAAGGCAATGACAAACCACTTCAGCCTTCTTGCCTTGAGAACCCCATGAACAGTATGAAAACGAAAAAAGATATGACATTGAAAGATGAGCTCCCCAGGTTTGAAGGTGTCTAATATGCTACTGGAGAAGAGCAGAGAAATATCTCCAGAAGGAATGAAGAGGCTGAGCCAGAGTGGAAACAATGCTCAGCTGTGGATGTGTCTGATGGTGAAAGTCAAGTCTGATGCTATAAAGAATACACAGGAACCTGGAATGTTAGGTCCATGAATCAAGATAAACTGGAAGTGGTCAAACAGGAGATGGCAAGAGTGAACATTGACCGTTTAGGAATCAGTGAACTAAAATGGACTGGAATAGGCAAATTTAATTCAGATGATCATTATATCTACTACTGTGGGCAAGAATCCCTGAGAAGAAATGGAGTAGCCCTCACAGTCAACAAGAGTTAAAACGCAGTACATGGATGCAAGCTCAAAAACAACAGAATGATCCTGGTTCATTTCCAAGGCAAACCGTTCAACATCACAGTAATTCAAGTCTATGCCCCAACCACTAATGCTGAAAGAGCTAAAGTTGAATGGTCCTTTGAAGACTTACAGGACCTTCTAGAATTAATACCAAAAAAAACAAAAAGAAGATGTCCTTTTCATCATCTAGAATGCAAAAGCAGGATGTCAAGAGATATCTAGAAAAACAAGGCAAGTTTGGCCCTGGAGTACAAAATGAAGCAGGGAAAAGCCTAACAGAGTTTTAGCAAGAGAACCCCCAGGTCATAGCAAATACCCTCTTCCAACAACACAAGAGACAACTGTACATGTGGACATCACCAGTTGTCAATACCAAAATCAGGCTGATTATATTCCTTGTAGCCGAAGATGGAGAGGCTCTATGCAGCCAGCAAAAACAAGACCGGGAGCTGACTGTGGCTCGGATCATGAACTTATTGCCAAATTCAGACTTAAATTGAAGAAAGTAGGGAAAACTGCTAGACCATTCAGGTATGACCTAAATCAAATCTTTAATGATTACACAGTGGAACTGAGAAAGAGATTTAAGGGCCTAGATCTGATACATAGAGTGCCTGATGAACTATGGAATGAGGTTCGTGACACTGTACAGGAGACAGGGATCAAGACCATCACCATGGCAAAGAAATGCAAAAAAGCAAAATGGCTGTCTGGGGAGGCCTTACAATTAGCTGTGAAAAGAAGAGAGGCAAAAAGCCAAGGAGAAGAGGAAAGATATAAGCATCTGAATGCAGAGTTCCAAAGAATAGCAAGAAGAGATAAGAAAGCCTTCTTCAGCGATCAGTGCAAAGAAATAGAGGAAAAGAGCAGAATGGGAAAGACTAGAGATCTCTTCAAGAAAATTAGAGATACCAAGGGAACATTTCATGCAAAGATGGGCTCGATAAAGGACAGAAATGGTCTGGACCTAACAGAAGCAGAAGATATTAAGAAGAGGTGGCAAGAATACATGGAGGAACTGTACAAAAAAGATCTTCACAACCCAGATAATCATGATGCTGTGATCACTAATCCAGAGCCAGACATCTTGGAATGTAAAGTCAAGTGGGCCTTAGAAAGCATCACTACGAACAAAGCTAGTGGAGGTGATGGAATTCCAGTTGAGCTGTTTCAAATCCTGAAAGATGATGCTGTGAAAGTGCTGCACTCAAT
>SJXQ01007332.1:3967-14325 GCA_006408695.1 Aepyceros melampus | reverse complement strand
CCTTTGACTGTGTGGATAACAGTAAACTGTGGAAAATTCTGAAAGAGATTGGAATACCAGACCACCTAACCTGCCTCTTGAGAAACCTGTATGCAGGTCAGGAAGCAACAGTTAGAACTGGACATGGAACAACAGACTGGTTCCAAATAGGAAAAGGAGTACGTCAAGGCTGTATATTGTCACCCTGCTTATTTAACTTATATGTAGAGTACATTATGAGAAACACTGGACTGGAAGAAACACAAGCTGGAAGCAAGATCGCAGGGAGAAATATCAACAACCTCAGATATGCAGATGACACCACCCTTATGGCAGAAAGTGAAGAGGAGCTAAAAAGCCTCTTGATGAAAGTGAAAGAGGAGAGTGAAAAAGTTGGCTTAAAGCTCAACATTCAGAAAATGAAGATCATGGCATCTGGCCCCATCGCTTCATGGGAAATAGACGGGGAAACAGTGGCAACAGTATCAGACTTTATTTTTTTGGGCTCCAAGATCACTGCAGATGGTGACTGCAGCCATGAAATTAAAAGACGCTTACTCCTTGGAAGAAAAGTTATGACCAACCTAGACAGTATATTCAAAAGCAGAGACGTTACTTTGTCGACTATAGTCCGTCTAGTTAAGGCTCTGGTTTTTCCAGTGGTCATGTACGGATGTGAGAGTTGGACTGTGAAGAAGGCTGAGCGCCGAAGAATTGATGCTTTTGAACTGTGGTGTTGGAGAAGACTCTTGAGAGTCTCTTGGACTGCAAGGAGATCCAACCAGTCCATTCTGAAGGAGATCAACCCTGGGATTTCTTTGGAAGGAATGATGCTAAAGCTGAAGCTCCAGTACTTTGGCCACCTCATGCAAAGAGTTGACTCATTGGAAAAAACTCTGATGCTGGGAGGGATTGAGGGCAGGAGGAGAAGGGAACGACTGAGGATGAGATGGCTGGATGGCATCACAGACTCAATGGATGTGAGTCTGAGTGAACTCCAGGAGATGGTGATGGACAGGGAGGCCTGGCGTGCTGCGACTCATGGGGTTGCAAAGAGTCAGACACAACTGAGCAACTGAACTGAACTGAAGACTCTGTCATTTTCATTATATCCACAGAATACAGAAGGGCTTCCATGCTACTTTACACACTGAAACAGACTTCTGTTGATAACTGTTTAGAGAGAATGCTAAGTCTTTACTATTATAGCTCAATTATCATATTCTTTTGACTGTGTAATTCAAAGAAAAGTGATACAGTTAATAATTGTCTTTCTTCCTCTCACATCAAATTCTTAGCATATTCTTCTAAAATTAAAATATAAAAGACTACTTTTGATGATATACCTGTCCTTTGACACACTTGTACAATTGGAATCATGCCCTTATGACTTATTTTCATTCATCACTTATATGGCCAAGTAAACACATATTGGTTATGATTTTCAAAAATTCATGCTGTCAAATGTTTAACAAAGACAAGACTGATAATCAAAGAAAAGTACATCTTCATCATTTTTGAACAAACAGTAAGATTCTTACCTACAAGCGACATTTGGATCAGCATTTCTTGAAAGTAGTAGCTCTATACACTTCAAGATCTTTTCCTCTGAGCCACGAGCAGAACATGCAGTAACAAAACAGTTTGCTTATCTGTAATGAAAAGAAAAGTGAGGAAAACCCCGCACACATCAGAAATTGTAACTAGCTGACTTATCATTCAAAAGATTCTAAATATTTATTGCATTTTTAAACTTCTGTAACTTATTCCCAAATCTCTTGTTCTTAACAGGTAATTTTGTATTCTTTCACCTAAAAACGAGATGAGGGATGAACAATTTCCAAAGTATATCTACAATTCATTTACTAATTTCCTTTCCCTATTCTCATTTCTTCAAGAGGATAGGAAGGTGGTTCAGAGCATGGGCTCTGTGCAGATTTACCGCCTGCAACTGAACAGTTTTTGGTTGATTAAAATTTGCCTTGAACACATGGATAATAAACAATGATTGATATTCTCTGATTTCACCTCTTTGCTTCTCACTCATTTAAAACTCACTGAGATCTGGCTTAGGACCAAACCCTCCTACTGAAGATGTCCTAATTGCTACACCTGTTGGTTTCTCTTTAGTCCTTGCCTACTTGATCTCTCTCAGCTCACCACATTTCCTAAAACTCTTCTTCCCTTCGCTCCTATGGCATCCATGGCATCAATCAGGGTTAATTAAAAGACAAAAAATAATTCTCAAGTAAGAACTGGGGAACTTAAACTAAGTCATGCCATGGTTTATATTTGTGGTTCATTATTGACCAAATATAGAAATCTAGATTCTGGTCCCAGTTCTGTCACTGATAAACTATGACTCCAGTGATATCTTAGTCTCTGAGTAGGTCTGCCTTACAGTTGAGAAGCTAATGTCTGCCCTCTACCTGAGTGGGCCTGTGACATACACAAAATAATTTATGAGGACATGCTGGGCAAAATATGTTTTATAACTGTAAGGTATTCTCTGTTTACAAAAAGCAACGAAAGAAAACTACTGATTAATTTTTTGGGCAGAACATTTTACACTTTAAAAAATTTAAGCATAGCTTTCACTTAGTGATATTTTAAATGACATAATAGAAAGAAAAACCTACCACAGCAACAGATTAAACTAAAACTATTGCTAAGACATGAAATCATATAAAATATATAAATGAGAAAACAGAATAGAAATGATCATACAAATATCAAATGCAGTACAAAGTTAATATGAAAATTCTCATATGAAAACTATATCTGAATTAAAAAGTAAATTTGTCTATTGTAAACATGTAAAAAGTTATTCAATATAATAATTAAATAGGATTTGTACATATACTCTTATTCAAAGCAATAATGAGTAGAAGTTATTTAATAACAAATAAAGAAATGGATTTAATAATTATCTTTGAAACAATTTTTAAGTGATATAATTCAGAACTGACTTGTAAAACTCTCTAGCACAGATTTTAAAGGTACATATAATAACACAATCAGTTATAATAGTAATATAAATGGAATCTACTTCTTTGTTTTTTTTTTTTTTTTTTTTGGAATCTACTTCTTTGGAAAGAAGGTTTTTCAAAATATCTATGGTTTCTAATTTGGTTTTCTGTTTATATAACAGGAAGATATTTTTTAAAAACTCTTTTAAGTTTTTTTCACTTTGCATAATAGTTGCTTGGGGATCAAGAAAATCACAGTAAAAATAATTAGTTACCTCAAACAATTTACCCTTATTATGATTTTTTAAGAGCCAAGTTTTTATTTTGAAGTGAATATATGAAAATAGAGCATGAAAAAAGTATATGTCACTACCCCAAAGAGAATATAATTGGTTTCTAAACAGAGAAGTACACAAAGTAAATGTTCACATATTTTAAATATTTAAAATATCTTACCCTTATCAAAGCTTGCATTAGCACCTCTGTCCAGAAGGACCCGAACCAGCTCTACATTGGAAACACTAGCAGCATACATAAGGGAAGTCCACCCATACTGAAAGCTGGTATCTACACTGATGCCTGTTAATACAAAAACAAGCTTTTACAAGCCTCCTTCACCAAAACAAACAAACAAATCCATCTCACATTAATATGTTAAAAGTACTGCACACAGTGACATACATCATGTACTTCACAATGGAAGGGAATTTTTGGTAATAACGGCTTAAGAAAAAAATAAAATAACTATATGTAAACTATAATAAAATAGTTAACTTCACTTTTGCTATAGTTCACTTCCATGTCACTATATTTCAAGAGACTGGATCTGTCAAATATATTTTTCATATATTTGTTGTTCAGCTGCTCAGTGGTTTCTGACTCTTTGCAACCCCATAGACCTTAGCCTGCCAGGCTCCTCTGTCCATGGGATTTTCCAGGAAAGAATATGGAGTGGGTTGCTATTTCCTTCTGCAGGGGATCTTCCTGACCAGAGATTGAATCCACATCTCCCACATCTCCTGCATTAGTGGGTGGATTCTTTACCATTGAGCTAACAGGAAGGCTTTTTTTCATATAATATGTTATCTATATTAGGACAGGTTTTTACATTCTACCTTTTCCTTTCTAGGGCAGTTGGGAAGTTTCACAGATGTAAAAATGTCTTTTTAATTAGAATATTATCACACATCTCTATGGTGGCAAATATAAAAAATACTCCTTATTAAAACTCTTAACTTCCTTCTGAATGCAAAATTTAACCATGGGTTACTGGCCAAACATGAGGCTAAAAAGGTAGGTTAGGGTTTGATTATGAAAGCTCTGTTAAGAAATGTAGACTGTACTTTGTGATCCACAGATTTACATTATTACAATTGTATTATAAGAAGACAATTTAGGTACCACTGCTGAGAGTGGGATAGGAGGCAGGGAGACCTAGTATGAGGTTATAAATCCAAGCAAAAGTCAAAGCAAGGGCAGCTGAGAAAGAGAAGGAATACAAAAGGATAGTTCAAAGGCAGGGTTACTACTACTACTACTACTAAGTCACTTCAGTCGTGTCCAACTCTGTGTGACCCCATAGACGGCAGCCTATCAGGCTCCCCCGTCCCTGGGATTCTCCAGGCAAGAACACTGGAGTGGGTTGCCATTTCCTTCTCCAATGCATGAGAGTGAAAAGTGAAAGTGAAAGTCGCTCAGTCGTGCCCGACCCTTAGCGACCCCATGGACTGCACCCAGCAGGCTCCTCCATCCATGGGAGTTTCCAGGCAAGAGTACTGGAGTGGGGTGCCATTGCCTTCTCCGAAGGCAGGGTTAGTGGAATATAAAATTACTTTGAGGAAGAGGAGTGTTAAAAAAGAATAAATAGAAAATATCAGATTCTTTGCTTAAAACTTTTGAGGAAGGGGTACGTTTTTCAGCTGGGATTGCTGAGAGGATAGAACATGAGTCTAGTGCAGTCAGAAGCCTTCTGTCCATCTAACTGGAGAACAGAGAGAAGCAGAGCTAAGAGGTCGAAAGACTCTTGAGAAGGCCCAAGAACAGAATTTAAGCCATGGAGCAGAACTTTTCACAGATCAAGCCCTGAGTCTTTGAAGTAGGAGCACTGACTCCAAGACCCTAGACTACCAGGGAACTAATTCTATAGAGTATCAAATAGTGAGAACTCACATAAAGGAAACCATTTGAATACAACAGCTAGCATCACCAAACCACCCTGTGTAAGACACCTCATCCAAACAACAAACAAAACAAAAATACAAACCAAATCATCAGTAAACAGGATTTCCACCTAACTCAGCCATGGGCATCAGAGGAAAAATAAATGAACAAAAAAACTCAGCACAAATCTCACCCTATACAAGCTTACACAAACCACTGGACTGACCTTAGGAGGGCAGAAAACAAAAGGAAGAAAGAATTCAGCCTTGAAGCCTGGGAAAAGGAGACCTCAAACACAGTAAGTTTAAAAAAATAAATAATGAAAAGACAGAGAAATACTACACGAATGAAGGAACAAACTATAAACACAAATCCAAATAAATGAAGAGGAAATAGGCAAACTATCTGAAAAAGAATTCAGAATAATGATAGTAAAGATGATCAAAAACCTTGAAAACATAATGGAGAAAATGCAAGAATCAATTAACAAAGACCTAGAAGAATTAAAGAATAAACATACAGAGACAAACAACACAATTACGGAAGTTAAAAATACCTTAAAAGGAATGAATAGCAGAATATCTGAAGCAGAAGACAAATCAGTGAGCTGGAAGATAAAATAGTGGAAATAACTTCTGAAGAGCAGAATAAAGTAAAAACAATGAAAAGAAGTGAGGATAGGCTCAGAGACCTATGGGACAATATCAAATGCACTAACATTTGAATTATGGGGGCCCCAGAAGAAGAAGAGAAAAAGAAAGGGTATGAGAAAAGTTTTGAAGAGATTATAGTTGAAAATTTCCCCAACATGGAAAAGGAAATAATCAAGTTCAAGAGGCACAAAGTCCCATACAGGATAAACCCAAGGAGAAACAAGCCAAGACACATACTAATCAAATTAACAGAGACTAAACACAAAGAAAGAATATTAAAAGCAGCAAGGGAAAAGCAAAAAGTAACAAACAAGGGAAACCCCACACATTTAACAGCTGATCTTTCAGCAGAAACTCTGCAGGCCAGAAGAGAATGGCAGGATATATTTAAAAGTACTGAGAGGGAAAAATCTACAACCAAGATTACTGTACCTGGCAAGGATCTCATTCAAAATTGATTGAGAAATAAAAAGCTTTTCAGACAAGCAAAACTTAAGAGAATTCAGTACCACTAAACCAGCTTTACAACAAATGATAAAGGGACTTGTATAGTCAAGAAAAACAAGAGGAAAAAGATATACAAAATCAACCCCAAACAATTAAAGAAAATGGCAAAAGGAACATATATATCAATAATTACTTTAAATGTAAATGGATTAAATGCTCCAACCAAAAGACACAGACTGGCTGAACGGATACAAAAACAAGACTCATATACATGCTGTCTACAAAAAACCCACTTCAGACCTCAAGACACATACAGACTGAAAGTGAGAGGACAGAAAAATATATTCCATGCAAATGGGAGGCAAAAGAAAGCTAGAGTAGCAATCCTCATATCAGACAAAATAGACCTTAAAATAAAGAATATTACAAGACATAAAGAAGGATATTGCTTAATTATCGAGGGATCAATCCAAGAGGCAGACATAACAATTATAAATACCTATGCACCCATTACAGAGCACCTCAATACATAAGACAAACACTAACAGACATAAAAGGAGAAACTGATGGTAACACAATAATAGAAGGAGACTTTAACACCCCACACACACCAATGGACTGATTATCAAAACAGAAAATTAATAAGGAAATGCAAGTCTTAAATGATACATTAGATGAGCTGGATCTCATTGATATCTCAGGACATTCTATCCAAAAGCAGAAGAATACACCTTCTTTTCAAGTGCACATGGAACATTCTCCAGGATAGACCACATCTTGGGTCACAAATCAAACCTCAGTAAATTTAAGAAAATTTAAATCATATCAAGCATCTTCTCCAACCACAACGCTATGAGACTAGATATCAATTAAAAGAAAAAAAACTGTAAGAAACACAAACACACAGAGATTAAACAAGAAGTTTCTAAATAACCAACAGTTTACTGAAGAAATAAAAAGGGAAATCAAAAAATTTCTAGAAACAAATAACAATGAAAACACAACAACTCAAAACCTATGGGATGCCGCAAAAGCAATTCTGAGAAGGAAGTTTATAGTAATACTATCCTACCTCAAGAAACAAACAAAAAAAAACATCAAATAGACAACCTAACTTTGCATCTAAAACAACTGGAAAAAGAACAACAACAAAAATCCCCCTCAAAATTAGTAGAAAGAAATAAATCATAAAGATCTGAGCAGAAACAAATGAAAAATAAATGAAAGAAACAATGGTGGTGAAGTCGCTCAGTTGTGTCCGACCCTTTGCGACCCCATGGACTGTAACCTACTAGGCTTCTCCGTCCATGGGATTCTCCAAGCAAGAATACTGGAGTGGATTGCCATTTCCTTCTCCAGAAAGAAACAATAGTAAAGATTAATAAAACCAAAAGCTGGTTCTTTGAGAAGATAAACCAAATTGACAAACCGTTAGCCAGACTCATCAAGAAAAAAAGAGAAAAGAATCAAATCAACAAAATTAGAAATGAGAAAGGAGAGGTTACAAGAGACAATGCAGAAATACAAAGGATTATAGGATGTATTATGAACAAGTATAACACAATAAAATGCATAACCTGGAAGAAATGGACAGATTCTTAGAAAAGTTCAATCTTCTAAGACTGAACAGAAGAAATAGAAATTATGAACAACCCAATTACAAGCACTGAAACTGAAGTGTGATAAAAAATCTTCCCAAAATCAAAAGCCCAGGAGCAGAGGGCTTCACAAGAGAATTCTACCAAACACTTAGAGAAGTGCTGCCTATCCTTCTAAAACTCTTTCAAAAAACTGCAGAGGAAGGAACACTTCCAAACTCATTCTATGAGGCCACCATCACCCTGATACCAAAAACAGAAAAAGACAACACAAAAAAAGAAAACTACAGGCCAGTATCAATGATGAACACAGATGCAAAACTCCTCAAAAATTTTAGCAAATAGAATTCAGCAACACATCAAAAAGCTCATACACCATGATCAAGTTGGGTTTATTCCAGGGATGCAAGGATTCTTCAATATATGCAAATCAATCGATGTGATACACCATATGAACAAATTGAAAGATAAAAATCATATAATAATCTCAATAGATGCAGAAAAAGCCTTTGAAAAAATTCAGCACCCATTTATGATTAAAACTCTTCAAAAAATGGGCACAGAGGAACCTACCTTAATATAGTAAAGGCCATATATGATAAGCCTACAGCAAACATTCTCAGTGGTCAAAAACTGAAAGCATCCCCCTTAAGATCAGGTATAAGACAAGGGTATCCACTTTCATCACTATTATTCAACATAGTTCTGGAAGTCCTAGCTATAGCCATCAGAGAAAAAAAAGAAATAAAAGGAATCCAAATCAGAAAAGAAGTAAAGCTCTCACTGTTTGAAGATGACATGATACTGTATATAGAAAACCCTAAAGATAATATGAGAAAATTACTAGAGATAATCAGTGAATTTAGCAAAGTTGCAGGATACAAAATCAATACACAGAAATCACTTCTATTTATATATACTAACAATGAAAAATCAGAGAAATTAAGGAATCAGTCCCATTCCCACTGCAACAAAATAAAATATCTAGGAATAAACTTACCTAAGGAGACAAAAGAACTGTACACAGAAAATCATAAGACACTACTGAAAGAAATCAAAGATGACATAAATAGATGGAGAGATATTCCACATTCCTGGGTATGAAGAATCAATATTGTGAAAATAACTATACTATTAAATACAATCTACAGATTCAATGTGATCCCTATCAAATTATCAATGACATTTTTCACAGAACTAGAACAAAAAATTTCACAATTCATATGGAAACACAAAAGACCCCGAATAGCCAAAGCAGTCTTGAGACAGAAAAATGGAGCAGGAAGAATCAACCTTCCTGAGATCAGATTATACTACAAATCTACAGTCATCAAGACAGTATGGTACTGGCACAAAAACAAAAATATAGACCAAGGGAACAAGATAGAAAGCCCAGAAATAAACCCATGCACCTATGAGTACCTATTTTTGACAAAAGAGGCAAGAGTATACAATGGGGCAAAGACAGCCTCTTCAATAAATGGTGCTGGGAAAACTGGACAGCGACATGTGGAAGAATGAAATTAGAACACTTCCTAACACCATACACAAAGATAAACTCAAAATGAATTAAAGACATAAATGTAAGACCAGAAACTATAAAACTCTTAGAGGAAAACATAGGCAGAACACTTGATGACATAAATCAAAGAAAGATCCTATTTGACTCACCTCCTAGAGTAATGGAAATAAAAACAAAAGTAAACAAGTGGGACCTGATTAAACTTAAAAACTTTTGCACAGCAAAGGAAACTATGAACAAGGTGAAAAGACAACTCTTTAAATGGGAGAAAATAATTGTAAATGAAACAACTGGCAAAGGATTAATTTGCAAAATATACATCAGCTCATACAACTCAATGCCAGAGAAACAAACAACCCAATCAAAAAGTGAGAAAAAGACTTAAACAGACATTTCTCCAAAGACATACAGATGGGTTCACAAACACATGAAAAGATGCTCAATATCTCTCATTATTCAGTTCACTTCACTCAGTTGTGTCAGACTCTTTGTGACCCCATGAATTGCAGCACGCCAGGCCTCCCTGTCCATCACCAACTCCCGGAGTTCACTCAGACTCATGCCCATTGAGTCCGTGATGCCATCCAGCCATCTCATTCTCGGTCGTCGCCTTCTCCTCCTGCCCCCAATCCCTCCCGGCATCAGGGTCTTTTCCAATGAGTCAACTCTTCCCATGAGGTGGCCAAAGTACTGGAGCTTCAGTTTTAGCATCATTCCTTCCAAAGAAATCCCAGGGCTGATCTCCTTCAGAATGGACTGGTTGGATCTCCTTGCAGTCCAAGGGACTCTCAAGAGTCTTCTCCAACACCACAGTTCAAAAGCATCAATTCTTTGGCACTCAGCCTTCTTCACAGTCCAACTCTCACATCCATACATGACCACAGGAAAAACCATAGCCTTGACTAGACGGACCTTAGTTGGCAAAGTAATGTCTCTGCTTTTGAATATGCTATCTAGGTTGGTCATAACTTTTCTTCCAAGGAGTAAGCGTCTTTTAATTTCATGGCTGCAGTCACCATCTGCAGTGATT
>SJXQ01007331.1:170337-188954 GCA_006408695.1 Aepyceros melampus | reverse complement strand
AGGATGAGATGGCTGGATGGCATCACGGACTCAATGGATGTGGGTCTGGGTGAACTCCGGGAGTTGGTGATGGACAGGGAGGCCTGGCGTATTGCGATTCATGGGGTCGGAAAGAGTCGGACACGACTGAGCAACTGAACTGATATAGTCCATGGGGTCACAAAGGGTCAGACATAACTGAGTGCCTTTTACTTTCACTTTTCACTTTCACAATCCATCACATCAACAACCTAAAGAGAAATTAAATGATCATATCAACATGTGCAGAAATTGCATTTGACAAATCCTACACTCATTCACGATAAGCACTCTAAGCAACAAGGAATGTGGGGGAGGGGATTTCCTTAGCTTGACAAAGGACATTACAAAAAGCTTACAGCTAACATCACACAGTTAATATATCAGTATCACTAATGGTGAGAAACTAGAATCTTTCCTTCTAAGATCAGGAACAAGGCAAGGATATCCTCTCATTACTCTTTTCAACATTTTACTGGGTGTCCTAGCTAATGCAGTAAGACAAAGAAAGGAAACACAAGGCAAACTGATTGGGAAGAAAGAAATAAAGCTGTCTTTGTTCACAAATGACATGAGTGTCTATGTAGAAAATCTAAAAAATTGATAAAAAAAAAAAAGCTCTTGGAACTAATAAGCAGTTATAGCAAGATTGCATGATACAAACTTACTCTGTGAAAGTCAATCACCTTCTTATACACCAACAACAAATAAGTGGAATTTGAAATTAAAAATGCAATACCATTTGCACTAGCATCCAAAGAAATGGAATTCTAAGGCATAAGTCCAGCAAAATATGTATAAGATCTATATGAATAAAATTATAAGACTTTGATGATGAGAATCTCAAGACTGACTAAATGGAGAGACAGTCCCTGTACAAGGATAAGAAGACTCAATGTTGTCAAAATGCTACTTCTTTCCAAATTAATCTATAGATTCAATGCAAATCAAATTGAAATACCAGTAGGTTGTTTTGTGGTTATTGACAAACTAAAGTTTATTTGGAGAAGCAAAAGGCCCAGAATAGCCAGCTCAACACTAAAGAAGGACACAATTAAAGGACTGACACTACCTAATTTCAAGACTTACTATAATTCTACAATAATCAAGATAGTGTAGCAGTGTTGGTGAAAGAACAGACAGACAGATTGACGGAACAAAACAGAGAGCCAGAAATATACCCCTACAAATACAGTCAACTGATCTTCGATGAAGGAACACTAACAATACAAGGGATAAAAGATAGTCTTTTCAACAAACAGTGCTAGACCAACTAGATATCCACACACCAAAAAATATGAATCTAGACACAGACTTTATTCCTTTCACCAAAAAAGATCAACTCAGAATGGATAGTAGACCTAAAGGAAAATGGAAAACTATAAGACTTTCAGAAGATAACACAGAAGAAATTCTAAATATTTGGCTTTGGGTATGATGATGACTTTTTTAATATAACACCAAAGCACAACCCTTGAAATAAACCACTGATAAGCTGGATTGCATTAAAATTTAAAAATCTTGCTCTACTAAAAACAATGTCAACAGGATGAGAAGACAAGCCATATATTAGGAGAAAACATTTGCAAAAGACACATCTAATAAGTGAAAAGTAAAAGCAAAAATTGCTCAGTCATGTCCAACTCTTTGTGACCCTATGGACTGTATGAGATTAGGTGAAGTCACTCAGTCGTGTCCGATTCTTTGAGACCCCATGGACTATAGCCCATCAGGCTCCTCTGTCATGGGATTTTCCAGGCAAAAGTACTGGAGTGGGTTGCCATTTCCTTCTCCAGGGGACCTTCCTGACCCAGGGATCAAACCTGGGTCTCTTGCATTGCAGGCAGAGGCTTTACTGTCTGAACCACCATATAATCCATGGAATTCTCCAGGCCAGAATACTGGAGTAGGTAGCTGTTCCCTTCTCCAGGGGATCTTTTCAACCCAGAAATCAAACTCAGGTATCCCACATTTAATAAACTATTATTCA
Source organism: Aepyceros melampus (assembly GCA_006408695.1). Taxonomy (NCBI): domain Eukaryota; kingdom Metazoa; phylum Chordata; class Mammalia; order Artiodactyla; family Bovidae; genus Aepyceros; species Aepyceros melampus. Next base: position 186,946 of record SJXQ01007331.1, on the reverse strand, counting down.
AAGTATACAAAGAATCCTTAAAACTCAGCAATAAGAACACAATCTGACTTTAAAAATGGGTCAAACAGCAGGTACATGAAAAGATTCTCATCACTAATCATCAGGGAAATGAGAATCAAAATCACAATGCGATATCACCTCGCATTTGTTAGAGTGCTAATCAACAAAAAGGCAAGAAATAACAAGTATTGGCAAGGATGTAAAGGGTACCCTGAAACATTGTTAGAGAGAACATAAATTCGTGCAGTACTTATGGAAAACGGTATGGAAGTTATTCAGATAATTAAAAATAGAACTACCATATTACCCAACAATCCCACTTCTGAGTATCTACCCGAAGAAAACAAAAACACTCAAAGAGACACCTGTGCCCGCCTGTTACCTGCCACATGATTCACACAGGAAAACAACCAGTGTTCATCCACAGATGAGGGAGTGGATAAAGAAAATACATATACATACATAATGGAATAATATCCTTCCATAAAAAAGAAGAAAATTCTGCTATTTTTGACAACACGGATGAACTGGGAGGGCATTATGATACGTGAAATTAGACACAGAATGACAGACACTGTATACTATCACTTAACATATGAAATCTCAAAAAGCAAACTCACAGAAGTAGAGAGTAGATTGGAGGTTTGCCAGAGGTAAAGAGTAGGGAGATTGGGTGAAAGTGGTCAAAGGGTACAAACTTCCAGTTATAAGATGAATGAGTTTTGGGGAATCTAATGTACAGCATGGTAACCTGTACCACTCTAACAAATGCGAGGTGAAATCGCCTAGCCTACATCAAACATGTTCAGAACATTTGCATTAGCCTACAGTTGGACAAAATCAGCTAACACAAAGCCTACTGTATAACAAAATATTGAATAGCTCACATTTTTATTGGCTCTTGTACTGAAAGAAAAATATCAAATACAATATCACATACATGTGGGAATCTAAAATATGGCACATATGAACCTACCTACAAAACAGAAATAGAAATAGACTCACTGACACGTTCAGACAGACTTGGCATAAACCTGGGTGAAGGCAGTACATAGTCAAGAAGTCCATTTGACTTTGACTTGGGATAGGCTTCCAAAACTTTTGCAAGCCCTGTACAAACTTTTGGCTTCCCAGCTGGCTGAGTGGTAAAGAATCTGCCTGCCAATGCAGGAGGCACAGGAGACTTGGGTTCAGTCCCTGGGTGGGGAAGATCTGCTGGAGAAGGGCATGGCAACCCACTCCAGTATTTTCGCCTGGAGACTCTCGTGGACGGAAGAGCCTGGCGGGCTACAGCCTATGGGGTCTCAAAGAGTCGGACACAATGTAGCGACTGAGCACGCATGTATAAATTTTAACAGTGGTCAGTCAGCAAGTGGTTAGAGCTATTTCTTAATATCTCAAAACTTGACAAAAATGGTGAACACAACCACCCCAGCACCCTGTGACCTACTTGACCCGACTCCTCCACAGCCTGCCCGTTGGTATCTGGTGACACCAGGTGGCGCTACTGGCAGCAGCAGACCACTGCCCCTATGACGTCAGCGCTCCCAGCTGCAGCACCCCAGCCAGCTGCCCCCGCTACCAGTGAAAGCTGCTCAGTTCGTGTCTGATCCTTTGTGATCCTGTGGACTGTAGCCCACCTGGCTCCTCTGTCCATGGGATTCTCCAGGCAAGAATACCGGAGTGGGTCGCTATTCCCTTCTCCAGGGGATCTTCCCAACCCAGGGATCGAATCTCAGTCTTCTGCATTGCAGACAGATTCTTTACCATCGGAGCTACCAGGGAAGCTACCAGGCCTTAACTCAAAAGCCAAACATGTGGTCCAATGGGGACACGAAAGCAGGAGTGCAGGACACCTGCTTCTGCTTGCCTCTTGAAGTGAAAGCCAAGTCAGTAGACTGTTTTTCACTAACAAGTTGTCCAGTCCCAAGAAATAAGGTGAGCTACCACGCACTTCATGTGGAAATACAAGTAGCACATCCTACACATAAGAAACATACTATACAAACAGACAAAATAATCACCCTGGATGACTTGCCTATCACAAATCACACAGTTCAAAATTCAGGAAACATGTATTCAATACAAAAATCATCTTCTGAAAGCGTGTGAGGCTCCAGATGCATCAAGATGATGAAGACCCAATCCTTGCTTTGCACATGCCTTCAATCTAAATAAAGAACTGCAGAAGCACACAAATGATTATGAGGGGCTGTGACTGAGAGGGAGTGTCTCCTAAAATGCAACCATGACAAGTTCAAAGTGGGGAGAAGTTTCCTCAGGTTTCATGGAAGAGCTAGTGTTTGGGAATTCAGCCAGGAGAGCTGGAGAAAGTTCGATGAGTGAAAGGATGAGCAACAGCAAGGGCACAAATCCCAGGAAGCAGGGGAGGTGTTCTGGAAACCACGAGCCATTCAGTTCCCTGGGACGCACAAGGAGCGACACTGGAAATAGAAAGTGGCGAGCGGGGCCCACCCTAGAGAAGCGGGAACTGCGGCAATAAAGGGCGTAAACCCCCAGCACCACACTGCATGGGATCAAATCCCCGTGACTCCTCTTGAGAGATTTGTGACCTTAGGTATAATTTCTTTGTAGCTCAGCTCCTTCAGCTGTAAAGTGGGGACAATAATCATGCCTGCTACATAGGGTTGTGAGAATGAAACTGATTACTCTGTGCAAAGTGCTTAGAACAATGCATGAGTGATGCCCACCTGGTCATGCCCGACTCTTTGTGACTCCATGGCCTACAGCCCACCAGGCTCCTCTGTCCCTGGGATTTTCCCAGGGAGTGGGTTGCCATTTCCTCCCCCAGGGGATCTTCCCGACCCAGGGATTGAACCCACGCCTCCTGCATTGGCAGGTGGCTTTACCACTGAGCCACCTGGGAAACCACAAGGTGTGGCACATAGCAAATGCGGCGTGAGTGACAGGTGCCAGTTATGACTGTGGGAGGATCTGAGAGGCCAGGTGAGGCGTCTGCACTCAATTCAGACAGAGCCAGGGAAGCTTTTCTGAGCTGGGAGGCAATAAGATGACCCTGAACATGTGGATTGCGGTCTTCTCTCGGAGTCTACCTCCTCATTCAACTCACCTGATTAAAATGTAGAGGAAACAAAAGGATTTAATTCACGTGGCAAGGAGCTTCTACCAGTCTGAACCCAATGATGGAAAGCAACTCCTGATATAGCAAAAGGCAAACTGACTCTCAAAGCTTCCAGTGTTCCTTCCGTGGCCTGAACTAAGACTGAAAGGAAATTAAGAGTCTTGTTTAAAAGGACACAGAGTTCTTTACTTCTTAACCCTGCAGAAGGTGTTGAGGCTTGCTAAAAGCTCCTGAAGAGCAAAGAAACCATAAACAAAATGAAAAGACAACCCGCAGAATGGGACGAAATATTTGCAAATGAAGTGATTGACAAGAGATTAATCTCCAGTATATAAAATAGCTCATGCAGATCAATATCAAAAGACAAACAACCCAATCAAAAAATGTGCAGAAGATCTAAACAGATATTTCTCCAAAAAAGACATATGGATGGCCAAAAAGCATGTGCAAAGAGACTCAACATCGCTAATTATTATAGAAATTATAATAATCGCTATTATTAGAGAAATGCAATTTCTCTAATACAATGAGGTATCACCTCATACTGGTCAGAATGGCCATCATCAAAAATTCTATAAACAATAAATGCTGGAGAGGATATGGAGAAAAGAATGAAATAATGCCATTTTCTGCAGCAACATGGATGGACCTAGAGATTATCATACTACGTGAAGTAAGTCAGAGATAGACAAATACCATATGATAACACTCATGTGGAATCTAATTTTTTAAATGATATAGATGAACTTATTTACAAAATGGGAACAGATGCACAGACTTTGAAAACAAATTTATGTTTACCAAAAGGGAAGGAGGGAGGGATAAATTAGGAGTCTGAGATTAACATATACACACAACTACATATAAAACAGATAATCAACAAGGACCTACTGTATACCACGGGGAACTCTACTCAATACTTGGTATTAACTTACACAACAAAAGAATCTGAAAAAGAAAGGATATTTGTATATGCACAACTGAATCACCTTGCGGCATTCCTGAAAATAACGCAGCATTGTAAATCAACTATACTCCAATACAAAAATAACTTCTACCAAGTCACACACACTCAAAATCCCCTTCCATGAGCCTGTCCCCAGACTGCGTCCTCACTGTAACTTACTTCCAGGAGATGAAACCATTTCAATCCCAATTAAAATGCAAAGGTCACCTTTCTCACCCAAATGTCATATCTCAGCAAGATAACGTATTCAATGAACAATAACCTAGTCACTATGAGCCCCACAGGACAGTTGGGTTTGTCTGGGATCCTGGAGGAGGACCTGATCTAGAACTCTGGATAACAGAGGGGCCCCGAGTGAGGTGGGGGCACAGAGGAAAACACACAGCGGGGAGGGGTGGAGCAGAGCCCACATTTAGAAGGAAGCAAATGTCGAAAGGGGGGCAAAAGGGTTAGGGAATCTATTTGCCAACCTCAAAATCTTGTTGGAAACCTCCCCTAACATGCCTAGAGGAAGCCTACATTCGCCACCCAAACTGTACAACCTGGACAATCCCTGGCATTGGAGTTCGTGCTCTGTCCCTCTGGGTGCATGTAGAGCCAGGGACCTCTACTCACTCATTTTCTCCAGGGAAAAGGAAAAAGGGAGAGAAAGAGAGACAGTAAGAAAGGATGAGATCAAGAAAGAGTGAGAGACCAACCAAGAGTGAGAGGTCATGTATAATTTTAATCCTCAGATTTCAGATGGTCTGAAGGGCTAGATGTCATCCTTCCTACTGGCCCAAGATGCCACTAAAATCATAGACCTCCAAACTCCTCTGTGTTTCATGGGAAGACTATGTCAGGCTACATGGCAAGAGAGAATAAAGGTCCAGTGTAGGAAAAAGAAATTGCTTTAAGTCAAGTTATAAAGAGGCTTGTTGCTAACAACTCCGGGAATTAAATGAAGAGTTTCTCTCGCCTCCTTAAATGGGAACAGCAGTGAATCCCACAGATCTCTTTGGGAAGGCAGCAGACTTATTCCCTCCTCTCCCTGCCCCCCGGTAATAGGTGACCATTGCCCCCTTTCCCTGGGGAGGAAAACCACAAGCACTTAATTAGGGAAGAAAGAGCCAGCTCAGCCAGAAAAGGGAGTCATGCAGTGATAGACTGGCCAACTCACTGGACGTGACAGAGCACATCCTCAGCCTGCTCAGGAAAGCCTGGGGTCCCTGGGCTGAGGGGGTATCCCCAAGAGACTGCTCTCTAATTGGCTCCCCCACATTGCTGAGAGCTGGCTGGGCACTCGGGGCAGAGATGACTGCTTCAGGGGCACCGCGACATACTGGCTGACTAATGAGTCACGGTCACCCGCGCACACTCGCTGATGCTACCACAGCTAATGAATCCCACGTGTGCTGCCAACCCGGGAGGAGAGAGACCCGCGCTCTGCAGCTACTCGCCCTTCCGCCAGAGCTAAAAGAGGATGATGACCCAGTAAGGGTGAGGACTGACATCTTTTTAGGACGGTGCCGAAGCAGGCAGTATCCCCACGTGAAAAGTCCATGTGCCCGTCCACCAGCTGTGAATCAATAACACCCCACCCCCCAGCCCAGGGGTCAGAGCCTTGGCCTCTCACTTACATGGAAACTAGTCTTCAGAAGCTGTAACTCCAGATTGACTTTGATACACTGTGCAAAAGAGACATCATCTGCCTGTATTGGCTGATCCAGTCCCATTTAATTCATCGTGATTCCTATCAATAGAGAAACATTTGCAGGCAGAGCTTTGTACAAAATGAATTTCACAGATAAGCCATGGGAGTAGTTGCTTTTCCTCGGGCTTTCTCTGTGGGTTACCATGGTACTCCCTCTGAGCAGATTTCATATTTTCGATACACAAAAATCCAGCAGACACTATTTGGACAGTGTCTGGAGAGACCCGCCCACAGCTAGTGCACATGCATCTCACTCTGTTTCATTGCTGGTTAAATTGACTTCAAGCAAACTTGCTTATTCACTGTTTATGAAATCACACAATCATTATTCCCGCAACCTTCTGTCTGGAGGAGCTGGAGCAGAGTGAAGTGTCTCAGGCCGCCCCCGAGCTACTCTGAGCGGAGGAAGAATCAGGCTCTGGTGGAAGGAGAGACCGTGGTGCCCCTTTCTCAGGCTCATCTCCCCTGGGGATGGAGACAAGGACTAGGGGACCGAAAGCCTCTCTCACCTTACACGAGTCCTACCTTCTGTCCCAGATGCAACCATGTCTGAACTATTTCCAATCACTTTAATACAATTAATTCCGTTGCCTTGTTCATGAGATTGATCTTTTAAAATAAAACTCTGCTTAGAAGCTGAGTGTCCTGGGAGTACCTCCTTGGAATGAGTTCATGAACAGACTTCTTTAGAAGGAATCCCAGGCGATAGGAGAGGACTGGGTCCAGTGGCTAGGAAAGACAAGGAAACTGAAATAGAGGGACAAGTTTAAAAAAGGGCAGGGCAGGGAGAGGGGCGAGGGAAACAAGTTTGTCTGTTTTACAACTTTGCCAGGGATTGTTGGCCCTTCTCAACTTAACCTCAAAGAAGGAGTTTTCCAAGAAAAGTCTGATTTGTTCGTCATGATTCAGGAATGGAAAAAACATCTATTGTATAAACCAAAAGAAACGTGTAGGTGTCAAACAGATGTGTAATTCAAATACCTGCACAGGCTAATATCTTGATCAAAAGTCAAAGGATTTCTGAGTTTGTCTGGGACTTTTCCCCTGTGTCAGGGGCAGCACGTGCTGCAAATTCTACCAGTGAACTTGCCAGGAGCAGCAACCCACAGGCCCTCAGTGGCAAGATCCCTTCTCTCGCATGCACGCCTCACAGATACAGGCAGCCGATGGCTACCGTGACTCGTAGATTCCCACAGCACACCAGCGTGTAGCCTTCAGATGGTTCCAGGAGTTGGTGTGTACCTGAACTACACTGGATTTTCAGAGCTAAGGAAAAAAGAGGAAGGAACACAGTTACATGAACTCAGTCAGTACCCCCTGCTTTTGCCTTGTCCTGAAAGACCAAGCAGCTCTGAAGTATGACCAAGGAAATTCAACGCCAAGAATCTTGTCCCATGAAGAGGTACCTCTGGGCACATCACAGCAAACATCCCGAAGTGCTTCTCATAACATCCTGTAGCTGATTAGCTTTTCCCAGCATATTTAGATGGCAAGGGCTGCTGACCTGGGAAAACCTTGCATATTCTGGAGAAAAGCTGACAGTCTCATCTCTAGCAGGTAGCAACATCAAGGTCTGGACTCAGGCACCCTGGTTTCAGACCCCAACTTTCTAATCCTTGAGCTAAATTTCCTCTCTTTGTAAAAGAAGGAAGACAGGACTGATGCTAAGTAAAGAGGGGTACCAAGAGAGATTTTTCTCTCCGTGTCTGATTTTGGATGGGAAAGTTATTATTGTGGGTCTAGACTGAGAGAAGGGATCAATGGAGAAAATATAAAGACACTAAAAAGAAAGAAAACCAAAGGAACAAGTCCCCAGAGGAAGAAGGTGGAAGCAGAAACAATTCCTTATCCATTAATATTACTAATTCCTCCAGCCCTTAGTGAATGCCTACATGCCAGACTCTGCTTGGAATCAGGGATTCAGTGGTGAATTACAGAGATGGGGCCCTGACCCCAGGAAGCTTCCAGCCTAGCAGTGAGGAGACACGTGAGAGATGAGAAAACAGACCAACAACATAAACCATGGTATGTGTGATGAAGGAAGCGAATGGGGTGCCGGGAGAGAAAGCAATCTCCCATAGACGTTTAAGCAAACCTGCAGTTTGGGAAAGAGACAGCTTTGTGAAGACTGGCGGGAAGGAGGCAAGGCGGTGAGTAAGGGGGAGAGTGGCATGAGGGGCCACAAGAGAGGTAAGCAAGTCACCAGGTGGCTTTTTAAAAATACTGTTGGGATTTCTCTGGTGGTCCAGTGGTTAGGACTTCATACTTCTCCTGCAGGGGGCATGGGTTCAACCCTGTCAGGGAATTAAGATCTGCATGCTGTGTGGTGTGGTGAAAAGTTAGATGAATAAATAAATAAATATACTGTTGACCAGGAAGTCAGAATGTCTAGTGGAGGTGCCTAGGCAGGTTAGTTTTTTAAGCTCTGCAGTGCAGCCTGGGGTGAGAAATGCTGTTTTTATACAGTCAGTTCAGTTCAGTCACTCAGTCATGTCTGACTCTTTGCGACCCCATGAATCACTGCACGCCAGGCCTCCCTGTCCATCACCAACTCCTGGAGTTCACTCAGACATTCCTAAAAAACCACAATGAAGGGTTTGCTTTTTAGTCAGGATACAACAGAAAGCATCTGGAGCATTTCAAGTAGAGAAATGATCTTCCCAACCTAGGGATCAAATCCCGGTCTCCCACATTGCAGGCGGATTCTTTACCAGCTGAGCCACAAGGGAAGCCCAAGAATACTGGAGTGGGTAGCCTATCCCTTCTCCAGGGGATCTTCCTGACCCAGGAATCGAACCAGGGTCTCCTGCATGCAGGCGGATTCTTTACCAGCTAAGCCATGAGGCAAACCAGAGAAACAATAGCATCACATTTATGCTTTGAAACAATCAAGCAAAATAAACAGGGAGTAAATCAGTTTTATGGGGGTGAAAGTGCAGCCCTTTTTTAAAACAGGAAAGAAAGAATGAAATACTTTTACAGACAAGGTGAAATGGGAAAGGGAGAGTTCTTACGTAAGGACCTCTATTACCTCTAAGAAAAATGGAGCTCCCCGGTGACCCAGTCGTTAGGACTCTGCTCTCACTGCTGAGGGCCCAGGTTCAATCCCTGGTGGGGAACTATGATCCCACAAGCCACGCAGCATAGCCCTCCAAAAAAAAGAGAAGAAGAAAGGAAAGATACAGTCTCACCTGCAGTGAATAAAGGGCATGGGGATGGGGCTTGAAGGAGATGGGGGATCAGAAACAGCCAACAAAGGGGAGCAAGAAAGACATCTGTTAAAATGAAAGAGCTACACGGTAGCCTCAGAAGACGCCAGGAACCAGCTCTTCTGGTGGAGTCATTGTTGCCAGCAAGGTTGCGTAATCACCTCTACCGTGCCGAAGAAGAGTGTGGAGACGGCTAGACTAGCTGAGAGGTGTGAACCAGAGAACAGGAGCAGAGGAAAAACCCGGGAGTGGAGAATTCACGATAAAAAAAACCATAATCAAGATTGATGGTGCATTCCAGATCATGTCAGAAAGCAAGCCAGGAACATGGGTTAGCCCGGAGCGGTCGCCGTCTAGGAGCTTTGAGGTAGTTGAAGAACAAACAGATGCAGTGATGGGGAAGAAGTGGGGTGTAAGCATGTGGGTGGGGATTCTTAACAAGAGCTGTTCCAAGCAAAGCCAGAGGAGTGGACCTGGCAACATCCTGTTCACCCACTGCCTTCTCCAGGGAACCTGGCAAGCAGCTGGCCTTTTGTTTATGGACATTATTTAGAGTCCAGATCAAAGTTAAAAGTGCTGTATGTGCTTTTTACTTTTGACACTCTGATACAACCACCAAGTATCGAGTGTCATTGGGAAGGGATGCTGGGGAGATGGCTTCAGATCATAGGCTTAATGGTTGCCTGGCATCTTCCTTGTAGCACTTAAACCCTGAATACAAACAACCACGAACCTAAATTATCTCAGCAGGTGGGAAAGGTCTATTTAAGAACAAGAAATCATTATGCCATCGAGAAACTAAAATCACTGTCTCAATTGAAAATGTCACACTGTGGCTAACACACAATTCTTACAACCTCTGGTTATTTCTCAATCTTGGAGGAAATGCCTGGCAGGCTTACTGCAAGATGATTACGCCCGGGTTGTCAGCTTATGTATTTGTTTTTCCAGTCACCTGGAAGGTTGGCTGTGAGAATTAGCTGACAATCCAGTGACTGCTTTGTGAGGAGTGAGGGTGAGAAGTAGGAACGGAAGCCCAGTGCATCTGGCTGTGAGAGGCAGCAGAGGGGAGAGGCAAGCGCGCTGACTCACTAGTCAGACCTGGGTGCCTCCAACTCCATTTCCACCTGCCTGCTGAAGAGATGAATCCCATTCTCAGTGTCCTCTTCTGTGCTTTGGGCTGTCAGCCTACTTTGGATAAATTTTTAAATGAAGAAAATCCCAGGTGGATGAGTGGTAAAGAATCCACCTGCCAATACAAGAGACACAAGAGATGGGGGTCTGATCCCTGGGTGGGGCAGATCTCCCGGAATAGGAAATGGTGACCCATTCCAGTATTCATGCCTTGAGAATCCCATGGACTGGTGGGCTGCAGGCCATAGACTTAGAGTCAGATAAGACTTAGCAGCTGAGCATGCGCTAACTAGCTACAGCATGGACAAAGAAGGGGAGGGATGGACAAGACCACAGCTAGGGAATCCGCTTGGAGGCTGTTACTATAACCTGGGCAGGAGGTGGCGGTGACCTGTCCCCGAGCCTTGTCAGGATGGAAAAGAGGCGGCAGGTCTGGAAGATGGTTAGGAGACAGAGCTACAGGACCTGGTGACTGATAGGAGCGGGGTGTGAAGGATAAGGGTGTCTGACTTAGCCACCAGCTGGGTGAAGGGGCCTTTCTCTGAAATACCGAAAACCGGAGGAGGAAGAGGAATACTGGAAGAGAAAGAATATGGGCTTCAGTATCGAGGCGGCAGCACCTGACAGAGGGGGTCTGGAGATAATTTTGAGCTGGTAATAAAGCCTTCAGGGTCTCGGGCACATTAGTCAAGGCATAAGCCGTGGGGATAGCTGAGACTATCTGTGGAGGTGTGTAGAGCTAGAAGACGGGGGCTGAAGGTAGAATTCTCAGGGTCATCAGCATGAAGCCCCTGGAAGGAAAAGCCCCTGGAGGAACCTGAGGGGGAGCACCAGGAGGAGTCAAAGGGAAAGCAGGTAAGTGAAGTCGTGAAACTCTGGAGAAAACTGTTTCTAGAAGGAGTCAGTCAGCAAAGTTATATGCTCCTGAAAGATGGAGACAAGGAGGATTGGGAAATATTATTGGTAGCCTTCAGGGTCTGGGCACATTAGTCAAGGCATAAGCCGTGGGGATAGCTGAGACTATCTGTGGAGGTGTGTAGAGCTAGAAGACGGGGGCTGAAGGTAGAATTCTCAGGGTCATCAGCATGAAGCCCCTGGAAGGAAAAGCCCCTGGAGGAACCTGAGGGGGAGCACCAGGAGGAGTCAAAGGGAAAGCAGGTAAGTGAAGTCGTGAAACTCAAGAGAAAACTGTTTCTAGAAGGAGTCAGTCAGCAAAGTTATATGCTCCTGAAAGATGGAGACAAGGAGGATTGGGAAATATTATTGGAGGTCCCCGCTGACTTTGGCAAGATTCATTTCAGAGACGTGATGTGGACGGATGCCGAATGGCAGGGGCCAGCCAAGGAAGGATGCGGAGGCAGCAGGTACAGGCAGTCCTTCAAGAAGATGGACGTCGAAGGAGTGTGGGGAGACTGGAGAGTAGCTGGGTGTGGGTGATGCAGGGATTTGCTACTTGGCCTTAAGTTTAGAGAGATGTGTGCATGCTAAGTCACTTCAGTCGTGTCTGACTCTGTGGCCCTGTGGACTGTAGCCCACCAGGCTCCTGTGTCCATGGGAGTCTCCAGGGAAGAATACTGGAGCGGGTTGTCATTTCCTACTCCAAGAGATCTTCCCGACCCAAGGATTAAACCCATATCTTTTATGTCTCCTGCATTCGCAAGCGGGTTCTTTACCACGAGCACCACCTGGGAGGCCCAGTGAGCATGTTTAAGTGCTGATGGGGAGAAGCCAGTAGAGGAGAAGGCTGATGGAAGAGGAACAAAGATGTAATGTGGGCCAAGCTGGGCCTGAGAGGCATCCTGGGTCTCATATCACCTCTCCAGGATGGAATTAGCGCCTAAGGGTCTCAGAGCACCCCAGAGTTCACTGTCCCACTGAGGAGAAGAAGGGACACCTGGGAAAATGCATAAGTTAGACAACTTGGATCACACTAGTACCAAACCTCAATTTTAGTCAAAGCACTGCCATTTGGGGAAAATGTGATTAAACTTACTTTTCCAGTATTCTATGAATAACTTTCCATGAATATCTTTACCAAAATAAATCTTTACATCCTTTAAAGCTTAGAAAAGGGATCCAAACTAGCAGCCTGTAGGTCCAATCTGCCAGGCAGACAAATATTTTGCCTAAATAGTATTATACAGTTCAGGAAATTCCACATGAAAATCTAGACTACTTTTTTAAAAAGTATTTTAATATTTATTTATTTGGCTGTGCTGCATCTTAGCAGCATTCAGGATCTCCGATCTTCCCTGCAGCATGAGGGATTTTTAGTTGCAGCATGTGGGATCTAATTCCCCGTTCAGAGATTGAACCCGGCCTCCTGCATTGGGAGCTCGGAATCTCAGCCACTGGACCACCAGGGAAATCCCCAAAATCTGAATTTCTGAATTCTCTTGCAAACTTGAAATCTGGAAATGCTGGGACCACATGGCATCCATCAGGTGAGCCGAGTGGTTGCTGAACTCGTAGAAAAGAGGTAAATGCCATCTAGTCTACCCTAGCCTCACCCAGCCTCTTTCCTTTCCTGCTTGGCCTTTTGAGGGGGACTCTCCCACGCAGGCACCAGGTTGGGTGAGGTGACTCTGTCGGCTGTTCCAGGCCTGCTTTATCATTAGGCACCTTCTGTGTGCTGGGCAGAGGGCTAAGGCACTGGGGATACAACTGTGAGCATGGCACTGTCCAGGCTCATGGAGCATGGACGTTAGAGAGGCTGTGTGCATGCATGCTAAGTCGCTTCAGTCGTGTCCGACTCTGTATGACCCCATGGACTCTAGCCCGCCAGGGAGTAGAGAATCCATGGGATTCTCCAGGCAAGAATATTGGAGTGGGTTGCCCTGCCCTCTTCCAGGGGATCTTCCCAACCCAGGGATCAAACCCAAGTCTCTTATGTCTCCTGCATTGACAGGTGGGTCCTTTAGCACTGGCGCCACGGGAAGCTCAAGGAGCCCAGCGTGCTGGGCGCTGGGCTCAGGTGACAAGAGGCCGGTAGAACCCTGATCACAGTAACACAGGGCTTCTGGCGGCCTTTGACAGCACAGACTTCACCTTCCATGTAGAAAACCTTCCAGCTGTCTGCTCATCCCCCACACCCACTGATGAACAAAAGCCCATTCAGGATGGATGTTCAACCGGCTATAGAAATTTTGACACGAATTTCTTTCAGCTTGACATTGTATTGTAACTCCTTGCTTGAGGAGTCAGGCCAGACCACTGTCTGAATGAGGTGTGGGGGCGGGGGGAGTCTAGCTTAGCACAATACGAGAGAATTTCAAAGAGCACTGGAATATTTTCGTTAGTAGCAGTCTTCTTGTATCCCTTCCTTTTTCTCTCCAAGTTGAAGTCATTTCTGACACTGTGTCAATACCTGACCCTGCCCTTGCCAGAAGACAGCTGAAGAGAGAATAAAGCTACAGAGCATGTATGACTCGTAGGGCTCAAAAGATTTATTTGTTTTGTTAAAATTCCTGCAGCTGGTCATTTGGCCAAGGTAAGCATGCGTGGCTGCCTGTGTCCCTTGAGGGGACTATTTTAAGGAGAAGGTGCTCCTTGGGACAGAAAGGCTTTATCACTACTGAGCTATCCCTTATTCCTGCTGCGGAGCAATGGGAAAATTAAATTTGATAAAGCTTTAATGTGAACTGAAAAAAAGACACTTCACACATAAGGAAAACCTTTATCTTTTGCAGAAGAATTAGTTTTTCACTGAATAAGAAACAAAGATGAAAACAGAGGAGGCCCCAAAATATTTCATACAATAAGAATATTCTTGTTTTTTTCCATCTGGAAAAAGAATCCTCCTGTTTTGAGAACGCACACTAACCAAAGACTCTGAAGGGGTGTGGGGTCAAGGTAAAGGACACAGGTTGGTCTAAGTTTGGGGCTAAAACAATTACAGGATTTAGAAAGGAGCTCACACTGGCTGCTCTGTGGGCCTAGTGGTCCTCCGTCTGAGCCTCTCTTCCCAATCAAGACAACAGCATAGCTCAGTGCACCATGGATCAGGGACCCTGCGCTCATCTGGCACACAACCGGATTTGAACCCCTGCTCTGGTGCTTCCTTCGGCAGCACATATACTAAAATTGAACCTTACCTCTGCTACCAATTACCTCAGTGACTGATGCACTGACTAGCTGTTAACCTTGTCACTTAACATTTCTAATCTTCACTTTGCTCATTGGTCAAGCAAGGCTACTAATATACATTCCAGAGAGCTGTGGGGAGGATAGGATGAGCAGCCTTGCAAAGCAGTTGGTCCACAGCAAGCATTCGGCAGGGGCTGCCCAAAAAACAGCATATGGTCAAATAATTTGGGGAATCTTTTTTATGATATCCATTATCAAAATTTGACAACTGAATTCTAGTATTCTTAGCCAAATTTTCAAACTCTTGAAGTGCCCATTATGTAAATCTAAAGAAACTCTACAAAATCTGAATAGGGTCAAGGGATGCAGAGCACATGGACAGGGGACAAAAGGGCAAAAAGACAGGCGTGAGGGGGGGAATTACTTTTTTACTCTTTATATGCTTTTCCACACTTGGGATTTATTTCAACTTTACTGACATAATTTACATACAATAAAATTCACCTGTTTTTAAATGCACAGGTTAATAAACTGAGGCCATGTATATAGTAATGCAACTGTATAACCAATCAAGCACCCTAAAAATTCCCTTTTTCTCCCTCAGTCAATACCCTCCACCATCAGGGCCCCAGTTAACCATTCATTTGCTCTCTGTCATAACTGTTCCATGTTTTCTAGAATGTCATATAAATAAAATGTGGAGCATTTGACCTTCATGCTTAGTATATTTAAAAAGTTTACCCACAGTACTGCAAATGCTGCTATTTCATTCCTTTTTAATGCTGAGCAATAATTCATAGTATGGATGGAGGACAATTGGTTTATCCATTCACCAGGCAATCAACATTGGGTTGATTCCAGTTTGGGGCTACTAGAAATAATGCTGTTCCCGATATATGTACACAAGTCTTTGTATTCTATCCTTTAAATTTTGTTCCAAATGTATGTACTCCCATTTTTTAAATTAGGGTGTGCAAAGACACCTCTCTGAATAACTAGAACCTGGAATAAATGAATATAATTACAGTTTGACCAAGATTTATATAACTGCTCTGAGCATGCAATACTCAGTGTCTTTTTATGTACTATGCACGTAAATACTCAAGCACTACTTGGCTTCCTCTAAGCAGTGTATCTGGTTGATTTCGTCAATAGACAAAATTCATCAAATCACTATGATGGGACTTCCCTGGTCATTCCAGCGGTTAAGAATCCACCTGCAAGGCAGGGGACACAGCTTCTATCCCTAATCCGGGACGATTTCACATGCCACAGGGCAACTAAGGCCATGCCCACAGCTACTGAGTCCACATGCTGCAACTACAAAACCTGTGTGCCTAGAGCCTGTGCTCCACAAGAGCGGCCGCCACAAGGAGAAGCCTGTGCACCACAGCTAGAGAATAGCCCCCACTGCTGTAACTGGAAAAAGCCCGCCTGCAGCAACAAAGACCCAGCACACCCAAAATACATACATAAATTATTTTTAAAAATTTTAATCATTATGATGATATCAAATGCTTCCTTGTGGCCTTAAAGATGTTTGATTTTCTCCTAAAAAAAAAAAAAAAAAACCTTTAACTGCTACATACAACAACACATGTACTTAGTTGCTCCATTGTGTCCAACTCTTTGTGACTCCATGGACTGTAGCCCACCAGACACCTCTGTCCATGGATATTCTCCAGGCAAGAATGCTGGAGTGGTTGCATCTCCTCCAACAGCAACACATTAGTTTCAGTTTAGTGCAGTCGCTCAGTCATGTCCGACTCTTTGTGACTCCCATGAATCGCAGCACGCCAGGCCTCCCTGTCCATCACCAACTCCTGGAGTTTACCCAAACTCATGTCCATCGCGTCAGTGATGCCATCCAGCCATCTCATTCTCTATTGTCCTCTTCTCCTCCTGCCCCCAATCCCTCCCAGCATCAGGGTCTTTTCCAATGAGTCAACTCTTCACATGAGGTGGCCAAAGTATTGGAGTTTCAGCTTTAGCATCAGTCCTTCCAATGAACACCCAAGACTGATCTTCTTTAGAATGGACTGGTTGGATCTTTTTGACTATGCCAAAGCCTTTGACTGTGTGGATCACAGTAAACTGTGGAAAATTCTGAAAGAGATGGGAATACCAGAACACCTGACCTGCCTCTTGAGAAATCTGTATGCAGGTCAGGAAGCAACAGTTAGAACTGGACATGGAACAACAGACTGGTTCCAAATAGGAAAAGGAGTACGTCAAGGCTGTATATTGTCACCCTGCTTATTTAACTTATATGCAGAGTACATCATGAGAAATGCTGGACTGGAAGAAACACAAGCTGGAATCAAGATTGCTGGGAGAAATATCAATAATCTCAGATATGCAGATGACACCACCCTTATGGCAGAAAGTGAGGAGGAGCTAAAAAGCCTCTTGTTGAA
>SJXQ01007331.1:142960-170123 GCA_006408695.1 Aepyceros melampus | reverse complement strand
ACTGGTTGGATCTCCTTGCAGTCCAAGGGACTCTCAAGAGTCTTCTCCAACACCACAGTTCAAAAGCATCGATTCTTCGGCACTCAGGTTTCTTCACAGTCCAACTCTCACATCCATACATGACCACAGGAAAAACCATAGCCCTGACTAGACAGACCTTTGTTGGCAAAGTAATGTCTCTGCTTTTTAATATGCTATCTAGGTTGGTCATAACTTTCCTTCCAAGGAATAAGCATCTTTTAATTTCATGGCTGCAATCACCATCTGCAGTGATTTTGGAGCCCCCCAAAATAAAGTCTGACACTGTTTCCATTGTTTCTCCATCTATTTCCATGAAGTGATGGGACCGGATGTCATGATCTTTGTTTGCTGAATGTTGAGCTTTAAGCCAACTTTTTCACTCTCCTCTTTCACTTTCATCAAGAGGCTTTTGAGTTCCTCTTCACTTTCTGCCATAAGGGTGGTGTCATCTGCATATCTGAGGTTATTGATATTTCTCCCAGCAATCTTGATTCCAGCTTGTGCTGCATCCAGCCCAGCGTTTCTCATGATGTACTCTGTGTAGAAGTTAAATAAGCAGGGTGACAATGTACAGCCTTGATGTACTCCTTTTCCTATTTGGAATGAGTCTGTTGTTCCATGTCCAGTTATAACTGTTGCTTCCTGACCTGCATATAGGTTTCTCAAGAGGCAGGTCAGGTGGTCTGGTATTCCCATCTCTTGAAGAATTTTCCAATTTATTGTGATCCACACAGTCAAAGGCTTTGGCATAGTCAATAGCAGAAATAGATGTTTTTCTGGAACTCTCTTGCTTTTTCCATGATCCAGAGGATGTTGGCAATTTGATCTCTGGTTCCTCTGCCTTTTCTAAAACCACATAGGGGATGGGAAATATATGCATTTGGAATGAAAGAATACATAAATTCAAATACAGGTAAAACCAATCTATGAAGTGACCTAGCAGCAGCAGCAGCAATCTCTGAAGAAAAAGCCAGATGAGTGGTTACCTCTAGCAGGGGTCAGTGGTATTGATAGGAACTAGGCCCGGGGAGGGGTGTAATCGAGTCTTAGGGCACTGGAACTCTATCACCATCTAAGCACTGGTTCCAGGAATGTACATGTGGGTAAAAATTCACCAGGCTGTGAAAGTGACATTAGTGCACTTTACTATCCATATGCTCACCTCCATAAAAAAGTATAAAGCAAATACTAGTAATAATCTTTAATCTTGAGTCAAATAAGATCATATGTACGACTATCTGGCATCACGGTGGTAGTGGGTTTAGTCGCTCAGTCATGTCCAACTCTTGTGACCCCATGGACCATAGCCCACCAGGCTCCTCTATCCATGGGATTTCCCAGGCAAGAATACAGGAGTGGGTTGCATATCCTTCTCCAGCAGATCTTCCCAACCCAGTGATGGAACCCATGTCTCCTGCATTGCAGGCAGATTCTTTACTGCTAAGCCACCAGGGAAGCCCTAGCACATAATAAATGATGCTTTTCCTTTCTTTCATTTCCAAGGGAAATGTTTGCCAAAATGTTAACATTACAGTCATGAAGTTCGAATATTTGTTCTTTTTTTGTCTGCATAGATGGTGTCACATTGTCTGCCCTGAAAACTGACGCATCATGGGGTGTGGGGAGAAGCGCAGCTCTTGGCCCATCCTGTTTTGTCTCACCTGAATGGATCCCAGCATGGATTTTCAGCTGGACATTGAGCTTACATGGAATTGCAAAGGTCTTACACATAGTAACCAGGTCCAGGGCTGTGCTTTGCTACTTTCCCAGAGTGGGAGATCCCATTGACCTTAGGCATCCCAGATACCCTCATGTCTAAAAAGGATGGCACAGTTGAATGAGCTCAGTGGGGCACGCTATGATTTTCTAAGGCTGCTAGTAGCACCTCGCTATCCCAAACCTTTACCTAGACCTTCCCTTGCAGTTTAGAAAGTTCATGTAGGGCACTGAGTCCAGAAAGACTTCCAGAAGTAAGTCTTTGAGAGCAAAAAGTCAACAAGCTTGGGTGGTTTGGACATGAACCCATCCAACAATTTTTTTTTTTTTCCCCACCACACTGCATGAGGAACTTCCTCCACTGGGGATTGAACCATGCTCCCTGTCATGGAAACATGGAGTCTTAATCACCGAACCAACAGGAGAGTCCCTGATCCAACAAATCTTTCTGGTCCACAATGTGAACAGATTACCTCTTGGCAGCTGTTGGTCAATGCCTCTTGTTAAGTAGTATTGCTTTCCTTGTCTTTCTGAAATAGCTTTGTTCTCTCATACTCAGTTTCAAGACAGACAAGAGAAACACTTTAAAGCAAACAGCTATGTTTGAGTCATTTTCTTGTATCTGCATTTCACACCAAAAATAAGGACTCTTGGCCTAAGTCACTAAAGGTCACAAGAAATAATGAAATTATGTATCAAATGTTAATTCTTTGACTTCCACAAGACCCTTTATGCAGAGAGAGGGACATGTAACAAAGTAGTTAGTAGCCCAGTAACTTGTAACAGTCAATAGGGCTTTCAAATATATGGAAAACTCATAGAGGCCAAGTCCTCAGCTCAATGTAAACAAAAGGGATTTCCTGGTTCAGAGGTGAATGACCTGTCTTTAAAAACCTGAATTTAGGGAAATGTGACAAAAATCTCAGACGTCTGAAAGTGCAATGTGTAAGTAAGTGCTTCTCCAGAGTAGGGATCCAGGATGTTAGATGTTCCTGCGAGAGATGAAGCTGGAGAAGTTGGAGGGGAGAAGGCTGACACAGTGGGGTCAGCAGGGTCAGAACATGGTAGAATGGTGATGGGCACTGATACAGTACAGAATGAGCATGTGGCCCCTGACCTTGAACACACGCCTACTCCGCTCTGCTGGAGATACCAGCTGGTTGTTTGGGATTCTAACTGAAGAGGTGATGCTGAATGACAGTTTCAAGTTTTTCTGACATCATTGTTTAATGGGTAGGGAAACACTCTCGGCTTTGCACCATCACTGCTTTCTGCCTGAATACTGAAGGAGCTGCTTCTAGATACCACCCAGAATCACTGCACCTTACCTTTGACGAGGGGTATCTCCTCACCGCCACCGTTCCCGACCCTCAACGTAGGATAGCTCCTCTACTTGTTTTCAATAAGAGGACTTGTTTAGTGGGTATAGAGTTTCAGATTCATAAGATGAAAAAGTTCTAGAAATATGTTTAACAGCAGTGCAAATATATTTAACACTACTGAACATTACACTTGATTCAAATGGTAACTTTTATGGTTTTTTAATGACAGTTTTTTAAAATGACTGGTAGGTCTTGCCTGGGAAATCTCATGGACAGAGGAGATGGTGGGCTACAGTCCATGGCATCACAAAGAGTCAGACGCAACTTAGCAACTGAACAACAACAGCACACAATCAGGCAGATTGTGATTTGGGAAAATAGTTCTTGATGGAAATGTGCCATCATAAAATGGAGAGTAGAGTGACCTAGCAATATGGAATATAGGATTTTGTAAGAAATTAAACTTTGTGTGTAGAATAATAGTTGTAGATATTGAAACAACAAAGTCCATGGCTAAAGGGAAAAAAAGTGACTAGTAGAAAGTAATTGTGCAGTGTTACAGAAATGGTACAAATAAGGAGGAAAAAATCATTTCTCAGTTAATCCAGCAACATTCAAAGGACCTTTTTTATTTGAATCTTGGTAAATCAGATGCATGCCTTACTGACCTTTTTTCCTTTTTTGTTTTCCCCCTCTTCTGCAGTACTGTATCTTGTGTGGGCTTTTATTCCTGAATCTTGGCTAAACTCCTTAGGCTTAACTTATTGGCCTCAAAAGTAAGTTTAATATATTTTTTAAATAAAGTGAGAGTATATCAGTGCTGTTTTGAAGGATAAGATTTTTCCTCAAGACTTTTTCAAATTTTATATTTATTCTTTTAAGATCTGTACATAACCATATAGAAATGTAAAGTTTTTAAAAAATCATTATTGATATGTTTCTGCTTAAAGATGGGGGGCTGAATGCACATCTCTATCTCCACTTCCTCCCAAAATCTTGATAAAATTAAGCCCATATAAAAAATAATTGTTAAAATATAAATCCACAACAGCAAATAAAGGGACAGGAGAGATGTATCAGTAAAATCTGGAAGTGGATTGCAGACAGGTGGAGAGGTACCTGACTTAATTCCCACTGTCCTACGTCGGTCATGCAGGAGACAGCCAGAGTCTCTGTGCCCACAACACAGAGGCCCAGACATTAAAAGTGTGGGCACCTCTTTACATGTATTTCTGGTCCAGGCTGAAAACAGTGTTTAAAGAGCATTTGGCCTTCCAATCCTCCTCCTCAGCCTTTAAGGCTGAGAGACAAACCCTTCCCTGCAGAAGGAGTTTTACACTCTGGAAAGACTGACTTGAGCCTGTTATCTGGGGTACTCTAGGTCTATGTAGGCACCTTATTGTAAACAGGAATAAGTGAGGATCTGCTTTGCTGAAGTGTTGAGTCCTCCCGAGCACCTGTCCTACCTCCCACCTCCTCCCAGCAAGATTGGAGGGTCCTCCCTGAGAAAGCTGGCTCAAAGGCTATCTCATTTCTGAAAACGAGAGGTCCTCCAGTGGAATGGCCAGGTCTCCCATAGTGAGAGTCATCAGTTGGCCATTCCAGTCCGTATATGTACAGTGCTTCCAATTAACTTGTTAGTACTTCATCTATATTTCTTTAATGTTTCCCCCCACATGTCCTCTCCCCGTAGTTCATATGTAAATGTGAGTGGACAACCACAACTTGGCAGACATGAAAAGAAGGCCTTTAAAATGAAATAAAAGAGAAAGGCAAAAGAAACTTGAAAGAAATGGAGATAATGCAAAGAACAAAAGAAAACGTTAACAAAATCCTCAGAGATAAGAAAAGAATATAACTATGAAGCAACAGGATGCTATAAATAAGGAATGTTCAGAGAATTACTGCATAGAAATTATAACTATGATAACCAAAATTAACATTTTAATTGAACATTTAGAAGAAACACCAAAAGTAATCTCCAGAAAGTAGAATAGAGTATAGCAAAACAGAAAATAGAGACAAGATGAGAGAAATAAAACAGCAAAAAATCCAAGTCTTCGAAGTTCCAGAAAGAGAAAATGGCAAGAAAGAAATGAATTATACACCAATAAAACATGTGAGAGCATTTGACATGCTTAAATGTATCAAGAGGCATATTAGAATCTGTCAGAGAATTTGAGGATTGATTATTGATAGGTACATGGAAAACCAAGCAAACAGACTAAAAGTGGTGATTACTACAAAAAATTGTATGAGACATAAAATAATAATACATTACGGTGCTCGGTTGCAAACATTATTTATATAAACATCTTCATGTCCATATTAAGAAGTTCAGAGAAAATATCTGAATTTGAAAACAAATCAAGAAGCAATGATATAAGTATGTTGTATAGAAAAGTGGAGGTAAACGCCAAGAGAAACAGCTCCCGTGCCCCAGAACAAGAGAAGCCTACTTTCCACAACTAGAGAAAGGCCAAATGTAGCAATGAAGCCCCACCATGGCCAAAAGATAAACTGTAAAATCGTAATAACTTGGTGACGAACTCTTGAGAACTGCAGCTTTTTGTGAAGTCTGTTGCCTGTTTTAATAATTCTCTTTTGCAGGTATTGGGCCGTTGCTCTGCCTGTGTATCTCCTCATTACCGTAGTCAGTGGTTATGTCCTCTTATTTGGAATAAACATGATGAGTACCTCTCCACTTGACTCCATTCATAATATCACAGGTAAATTTATCACAGGTAAATCCGAGGAAAGTGCTAGGGGAGGCAGAGGTGGGTATTAACACTTTTATCAAGAGAAGCGACGAAAAGCAGGCTACGACAAGTGCACACGTGGTCGCAGTAGAAAGAACCTGGGAGAAATAGATCAACAGTTACACCAGAGAAAGTGGTCACAGGGCACAAATAAGCTTTTGTGAAAACACCGTTGAATAGCACTAGTTCACAGCCGCAAATATGTAACGTGTTCCCTGGCAACTCTGCCTGGGAGGAATTTCTGTCATCCTAAACAGGCTGTGTGGATCCAGGAATGGCCAAAGAGGTCCCCGCAGACTCGTCTGGGAGGAAGAACTTGGGTGGCGAGGGGAGGGTGTCCTCGGGGTCACTGTGCACCCTAGATACCAGTTATGGTCGCAGGCAACCTACTGTGTTCCCCACATATTTGGTTGGAATTACAGCAGATAGTTTGTACAAAGAGGGGAAATTGTGAAGTTTGTATGAAGGATTGTACCAAATAATTTCATAGTTTTGGGGTGTTGCTGTAATTCTGTTCCTATGAGCAATGTGCGATGGGACTTGAATCATCATTGTACAGTTGAATGAAATAATAATTTCTTATCCAAGTTAGAGGTTTCAAAAAGTACTTTGCTGGTTCTTATTCTAATTGAGACATTTCTTCTAAAAAGCGGATTTAAGGGGCCTTTTAATTACATCCCATGTGGTATTTGTCCTTATCCAAACGATAGCCCAGTATACTACATGGTGGGTCTCCACAAGCATCGAGACTGCTGAAGAGATTACTTGGATAAAACAGAGGCCTTTGTCTTCTTCTTACAGATGACTATGCCAAAAACCAGCAGCACAAGAAACACCAAGAAGAGGCCATCCCAGCTATTTGGTTGGAATTACAGCAGATAGTTTGTACAAAGAGGGGAAATTGTGAAGTTTGTATGAAGGATTGTACCAAATAATTTCATAGTTTTGGGGTGTTGCTGTAATTCTGTTCCTATGAGCAATGTGCGATGGGACTTGAATCATCATTGTACAGTTGAATGAAATAATAATTTCTTATCCAAGTTAGAGGTTTCAAAAAGTACTTTGCTGGTTCTTATTCTAATTGAGACATTTCTTCTAAAAAGCGGATTTAAGGGGCCTTTTAATTACATCACATGTGGTATTTGTCCTTATCCAAACGATAGCCCAGTATACTACACGGTGGGTCTCCACAAGCATCGAGACTGCTGAAGAGATTACTTGGATAAAACAGAGGCCTTTGTCTTCTTCTTACAGATGACTATGCCAAAAACCAGCAGCACAAGAAACACCAAGAAGAGGCCATCCCAGCACTAAGAGATATTCCTATTAGTGAAGTAAACCAAATGTTCTTTCTTGAAGCCAAATAATTTTATACCGAAAACTTAATTGTATGTGGACTAATAGCAAACATTTATTATAAATTTTTGACATAGAGGTTTCAACCATACTGATTTAGACTGTCTTTCTGATTAATATCCAGTGTTGAAATGTAAAAAAAAAAAAAGGTTGAACTTCTTTTATATTAAGTTCTAATAATATTATAAATGTTATCAAATAGTAGTTACTAATGGACAGAATAAATACTGCATTACATATGGCAAAAAGGCATTCATGTTGTAATTTTCAAAGGGCAGTTGTATCCTTCCCACTGTTTGTTCTTCGCAACCCAGAATTCAAACTCTCAGACTTTGGAGAAGGAGACATTTAATGTGTCCTCGCCATCAGATATATGTGTCTAAGGGACAACTACGTGGGTGGTCAGGGAGGGCTGCTGAGAAGAGACAGTTGGGGTTGAGATTTATCAGCAGAATCAGTCGCCATTTATGAAGATGAGCAGGGCAGGAAGGAGCTTTCTGTACTGAACAGCCAGGGCAGAGACGTGCCGGTTGAAGGAGCTTGGAGTGTCCTACGGCCAGCAGGCCAGCAGGGGGCCTAGTGCTTGCTTGCTGCAGGAGGGTGTGAGAATTGTGTGGGCCCACGTGAGATGTCAGGTTTACCTGTCACTATGATGGGTGTGAGGCACTTTAGATGCTGAGCCATTGGGAGGTTTTAAGGAAGAGTGTGACGTGGCCCGATCTGTGTCTTTCAAAGCCAGTTGGGGAGGTCCCTGGCAGTCCTGTGGTTAGGACTCTTGCACTTTCACTGCAAAGGGCGCAGGTTCAGTCCCTGGGAAACTAAAATCCCATGAGCCACAAGGCCCAGCCAAAAAATATATATATAAGTCACTGGGCAGTGAATGGAGAGTGGACTCAGAGGGGGACTTGGCGTGGGGCAAGACTGTGGTTGTAAGGAGACTGGTCAGGAGGCTGTCGCATTAGTCCAGGCAGGCAGTGCTTGCAGAGGGGTGGCAGTGGGCTGGGGAGGAGCGAGTGGCTTTGTAACGTTTGTTGGTGGCACAGCTGGATCTGGTGGCTCAGGGTAGGCGGTTCACGAGTTGTGGGTCAAGGGTCACTCCTAGGTGTTTAGAGTTAAGGAACTGAGGAGACGGTTGTGCCTTCCACTGAATCGAGCAGATTTGGGGAAGTACCGTTGAAGGGGTTGGAGGATTTGGTATACGGATTAGTTTGAGTAACTCTGCCGGGGCTTCCCAGGTGGTGCTAGTAGTATAAAAAACTTGCCTGCCAATGCAGGAGACATAAAGAGACTTGGGTTCAATCCCTGGGTCAGAAAGATCCCCTGAAGAAGGGAATGGCAACCCACTCCAGTATTCTTGCCTGGAGAATCCCAAAGGCACACAAGCCTGACAGGCTACAAGTCCATAGGGTCATAAGAGTCAGACACAACTGAGGCGACTTAGCACGCACACATGCCATTCTAATATCGGGTATGTCTCATGTAAGGTGAAGAATTTTAGATAGAAATAAGTTTGAAAAAACAAACCATACACAATTTAGCAAGAGTTTACTCACAGTTGGCCAGTGGGACCAAATCTAAATTCATCCAGCATTCAAGGCCACATAACTTTGGATAACTTAAATCTCTACACAGGTTTGGAAACACTTTTTCATTTATGCAAATTTAACTGTGCTTTACTACAAATAGGAAAGAAAGAAAAGAAACTACTAATTTTCAATACTTGGGAAAACTAGAACTTGCATACTGACACGCAAGCTCTGGAGAAGGCAATGGCACCCCTCTCCAGTACTCTTGCCTGGAAAATCCCATGGATGGAGGAGCCTGGTAGGCTGCAGTCCATGGGGTCGCTAAAAGTTGGACATGACTGAGTGACTTCCCTTTCACTTTTCACTTTCACGCATTGGAGAAGGAAATGGCAACTCACTCCAGTGTTCTTGCCTGGAGAATCCCAGGGACGGGGGAGCCTGGTGGGCTGCTGTCTATGGGGCCGCACAGAGTCGGACATGACTGAAGTGACATAGCAGCGACTTAGCAGCCTTATCCCTGCCTTGTAGAGGCATGAGCTGGATGGTGTGAAGGTGCTGTTTCTGTTCTCTAGTGAGTCCCAGTTCCCGAGTCAGTTTATGGTAAGGGCATGTCACCACACTTAAGAGCAGTTTGAAGGGACCAGCCAACTCTGTCAGGGGTAGAATGGTCGATAGACTATGTCCTGTTTACACGGTGGAAAACCACACAGCCCTGCAAACACGAAAAATTACTATTCTACCTAGCAACATGAGTGAACGTCACACATACAATGTTGGGCATAAAAAGACCTAACAGAGTTATGTGTATACTATATGATGCCGTTTATATGGAGGTCAGAATCAGGAAAAACTAACCTATGGTGATAAACATTAGAATAGTGGGGTGAACTAGAAGAGGCTTCCCTGGGGCTCAGTGGAAAGAATCTAACTGCAGTGCAGGAGATGCAGGAGGTATGGGCTCATCCCTGGGTTGGGAAGACCCCCCTGGAGAAGGGAATGGCCACCCACTCCAGCATTCTTGCCTGGAGAATCCCACGGGCAGAGGAGCCGGGAGGGCTATCGACCGTGGGGTCACAGAGAGTCGGACACGACTGAGTGACTAAACAACAATGACGAACAGTACTGTGCCCCATCCCCAGAAATTTTGATTCGTTGGTCTGAGCTGCGGCACAGTCTGGGGTAATTTTTAACATCTCCCAGATGCTTAAAACTTGCAGCCAAGATCGGAACTTCTGCCTTCATCAGCTGGACTTGACCGAGCCTGGGGTGTGTCAGGGGAATGGCCATTCACTTTGGAAGAGAGAGTGGCAGTTAACAGAACTGTCCTCTCCCCACCAAACTTTAGGCTATGATTCTTTTGAAGGTCACGATCAGTTTAGTGCAGTGATTCTCAGCTTTTTTTTTTCTCTCCCTCTTTTTAAATCTCAAGACTCCTTTATTTATACTTGCGTAAAGACCCAAAGATATTTTGTGTACATGGATTACATTTAGAAATGAAAATAGAAATGTTAAAAGTATTTGTTTATAAATAATAAGCCTATTAAATTATGTTGTATTTAAGTAATACTTTATAAAAATAACTATGTTTTCCAGAAAAAATTTAGTGAGACGAGTAGAATTGTTTTACATTTTTGTGAAGCCATTTGGCATCTGGCTTAAAGGGAGACAGCTGGGTTCTCAGACCCCCATCTGCAATCTGTTCTGATACCACATGCCCCAAACCTCTGGAAGATTCCACTGAACACTCAGAATGGTGTGAGGAAGACAAATAGCATCTTAATGTTATTACGAAAATGATTTTGACCTCACAGACCCCCTGAAAGGGCTGCCCCAATGGCTCAGGGATAAGGAATCCACCTGCAATTCAGGAGACAGAGAGGCAGGTTCAACCTCTGGGTCAGGAAGATCCCCTGAGGAAGGAAATGGCAATCCACCCCAGTATTCTTTCAGTAAAGAATCTGCCTGCCATGCAGGAGACTTTGGTCAATTCCTGGGTCTGGAAGATCCCCTGGAGAAGGGCTAGGCTACCCACTTCAGTATTCTTGCCTGGAGAATCCCATGGACAAAGGAACCTGGGGGGCCACAGTCCATGGAGTCGCAAGAGTTGGACACGACCGAGTGCCTTTCACTTCACTTTCACTTCCAGTATTTTTTTAATTAATTTATTATAATTACAATATTGTAGTGGTTTCTGCCGCATATTGACATGAATCAGCCATGGGTGGACATATATCCCACTGTCCCGAACCCCCCTCCCACTTCCTTCCCCATCCCATCCCTCTGGGTCGTCCCAGTGCACTGGCTTTGAGGGCCCTGTCTCATGCAGGAAACCTAGACTGGCGATCTGTTTCACAGGCGGTAACATACATGCTTCAGTGCTATTCTCTGAGATCATCCCACCCTCGCCCTCTCTCACAGAGTCCAGAAGTCTGTTCTTTACACATGTGTCTCTTTTGCTGTCTCACATATAGGGTCATTGTTACCATCTTTCTAAATTATGTGTGTGTGTGTGTGTGTGTGTTAGTATACTGTATTGGTGTTTTTCTTTCTGACTTACTTCACTCTGTATAATAGACTCCAGTTTCATCCACCTCATTAGAACTGATTCAAATGTGTTCTTTTTAATAGCTGAGTAATATTCCATTGTGTATGCATACCACAGCTTTTCCATTCATCTGCCTATGGACATCTATGTTGCTTCCATGTCCTAGCTATTTTTAATAGTGCTGCGATGAACATTGGGGTACACGTGTCTCTCTCAATTCTGGTTTCCTCGGTGTGTATGCCCAGCAGTGGGATTGCTGGGTCATATGGCAGTTCTATTTCCAGTTTTTTAAGGAATCTCCACACTGTTCTTATATTGTAGTGGTTTCTGCCGTATATTGACATGAATCAGCCATGGGTGGACATATGTCCCACTGTCCCGAACCCCCCTCCCACTTCCTTCCCCATCCCATCCCTCTGGGTTGTCCCAGTGCACTGGCTTTGAGGGCCCTGTCTCATGCAGGAAACCTAGACTGGCGATCTGTTTCACAGGCGGTAACATACATGCTTCAGTGCTATTCTCTGAGATCATCCCACCCTCGCCCTCTCTCACAGAGTCCAGAAGTCTGTTCTTTACACATGTGTCTCTTTTGCTGTCTCACATATAGGGTCATTGTTACCATCTTTCTAAATTATGTGTGTGTGTGTGTGTGTGTGTTAGTATACTGTATTGGTGTTTTTCTTTCTGACTTACTTCACTCTGTATAATAGACTCCAGTTTCATCCACCTCATTAGAACTGATTCAAATGTGTTCTTTTTAATAGCTGAGTAATATTCCATTGTGTATGCATACCACAGCTTTTCCATTCATCTGCCTGTGGACATCTATGTTGCTTCCATGTCCTAGCTATTTTTAATAGTGCTGCGATGAACATTGGGGTACACGTGTCTCTCTCAATTCTGGTTTCCTCGATGTGTATGCCCAGCAGTGGGATTGCTGGGTCATATGGCAGTTCTATTTCCAGTTTTTTAAGGAATCTCCACACTGTTCTCCATAGCGGCTATACTAGTTTTCATTCCCACCAACAGTGTAGGAGGGTTCTCTTTTCTCCGCACCCTCTCCAGCATCTATTGTTTGTAGACTTTTGGGTCACAGCCATTCTGACCGGCGTGAGATGGTACCTCATTGTGATTTTGATTTGCATTTCTCTGATAATGTCACTTCTAGTATTCTTGCCTAGAGAACCCCCAAGGACAGAGGAGCCTGGCAGGCTACAGTCCGTGGGGCCGCAAAGAGTCGGACACAACTGAGCAACAACACTTTCACTTTTCACCCACTGAAAAGACTGCACTTTGAGAACCACTGGTTAGTGGACCTCAACTCGAATGTGTGTGTATGTGCGTGTGTATGTGTGTGTACTCGAGTAGAATACATTATAGCAGAGTGCATTGCACTTGGTTAATAGCTTGATTGAACACCTGTTGTGGTCACTTGGGATTGTCTCTCTCCCACCTCTTACTGGGGCCACTGATGCTGCTCTAACCAGGTCCACACAGGTGCCACCTGACTGCTCCTGGAAGCAGAGGGAGTGGATGCCCACAGGACACAGTGGGCAGGCGTTAGGCTCCCCTAGAGCTGGTTCTAAGCCACCTTTCCTGAGCTCCAGGCAGCCCCAGTGAGCCTGAGCTGCGGTTACCATGGCAACAGTGAACTCAGGGTGAGCTGGTCCTCTTTGTCTTGCTCCCTTTCTATCTCCTCCCTAGTGTCGCTTTGCAGACAGACTGCCTACACAGGCCTCTATTGCAGGCTCTGCTTTCAGGGGAGCCTGGGGCTGACACCTGTGTATTTTGTAACAATGTTGCTTCAGTTATAGGGCCATGATGTCTGATGGACTGGCCTGCTGCATGTCATAAAGAAAACGTTGGAAAAACCCTGTGTTTTGCAGTCAGCCCAACATAGCATGAAAGATTCCAAATAGAAAATATCAGTGATAGAAGAAATGTTGTGATTTTAACAAGATGCCCTCCAGTAATTAGATCTGCAGTGAGAGTTAGAAGTTCAAATATAAAACTACCTATGAAAAGCCAACAGCATTTAAGTCCAAAACACCACCCTCCCTTATTTCTTGACCCGCCCTCCTTTAGTCAGAAGGATCTCCATCAGGAGCTTGGATTTTCTGCTGCCAAGGCTTTCATTAGAACAAATCTGACTCCTTAAGCAAACAGAGTTGGCCAAAAATGTCGTATATAAGGGCTTCCCTGGGGGCTCAGTGGTACAGAATCCACCATCTGCCAATGCAGGAGACCCAGGTTCGATCCCTGGGTCAGGAAGATCCCTGGGGAAGGAAGTGGCAACCTACCCCAGTATTCTTGCCTGGAACATTCCATGGCCAGAGGAACCTGGCGGGCTACAGTCCATGGGGTCACAAAGAGTCAGACATGACTGAAATGACTTAGCACACATGTTTTGTATATTGCACTTTTTCAAAAAGTCAGAAGGACATAGCATATTATATTACTAGCCCCTTGCCTTAGGAAACCCAGCTAAATCAACTGCTGTGGGAGTTACCCAGAACCCAGCATCCTGGATGGTACAGTCCCCTACTTGTCAGTAACTGCCAGGCAGCTGTGGGGAACATGGGGGAGCGTGGCTGAGAAGGAACAGCTCCTGATTTGTCTTCCCAGCGTTCGGGACAGGCTGGGCAGTTTACCTACCCCAGTATTCTTGCCTGGAACATTCCATGGCCAGAGGAACCTGGCAGGCTACAGTCCATGGGGTCACAAAGAGTCAGACATGACTGAAATGACTTAGCACACATGTTTTGTATATTGCACTTTTTCAAAAAGTCAGAAGGACATAGCATATTATATTACTAGCCCCTTGCCTTAGGAAACCCAGCTAAGTCAACTGCTGCGGGAGTTACCCAGAACCCAGCATCCTGGATGGTACAGTCCCCTACTTGTCAGTAACTGCCAGGCAGCTGTGGGGAACATGGGGGAGCGTGGCTGAGAAGGAACAGCTCCTGATTTGTCTTCCCAGCGTTCGGGACAGGCTGGGCAGTTAGTTGTCAGACGCTCAGATCACTCGGCACAAAACCTAACCGGAAGGGGCTTTCCTGGTGGCTCAGTGGTAAAGAATCCACTGCCAACACAGGAGGTGTGGGAAGATCACGGGACAGCTGGACCCTGTGTCACAACTACTGAGCCCGCGTGCGCAACTACTGAAGTCCAAGCACCTGGAGCTCGTGCTCCGCAATAAGAGAAGCCGCTGCAAGGAGAAGCCCCCGCACCATGACTAGAGAGTAGCCCCCGATCACCGCAACCCGAGAAAGCCCACCCCCAGCAATGAAGACCCAGCACAGCCATAAACGACATAAAAAATAATAATAATAATTGGGTTAACTGTTGGCCCTATGTGGGCTTCCCAGGTGGCACTAGCGGTAAAGAGCCCGCTTGCCAATACAGGAGACACAAGAGATGCAGGTTCAATCCCTGGGTCAGGAAGATCTCCTGGAGAAGGGAATGGCAACCCACGCCAGTATTCTTGTCTAGAGAACCCCATGGGCGGAGGAGCCTGGCAGGCAGTGAGGTTGCAAAAGAGTCGGCCACACAACTGAAGTGACAGCGTGTGGCCCTATTTACTCCCTGGAAGTGGGCAGAAATTTACTTAGCCCATGCTTTCTAATTGGGATGTTGTTGCAATATGTTGTTGTTGCCACTGCTCGTCAGTCATGTCCAACTCCTTGCAACCCCATGGACTTTGTGAGCCTGCCAGGTTCCTCTGTCCATGGGAATTCTCCAGGCAAGAATACTGGAGTGGGTTGCCATGCCCTCCTCCAGGGGATCTTCCCAACCCAGAGATCAAACTCAGGTGTCCCTCATTGTAGGCAGATTCTTTACTCTCTGAGCCACCCGGGAAGCCTCTCTCTCTGCTAAGTCACTTCAGTTGTGTCCAATTCTGTGCAACCCCACAGACAGCAGCCCACCAGGCTCCCCCATCCCTGGGATTCTCCAGGCAAGAACACTGGAGTGGGTTGCCATTTCCTTCTCCAATGCAGGAAAGTGAAAAGTGAAAGTGAAGCCGCTCAGTCGTGTCCCACTCTTAGCGACCCTGTGGACTGCAGCCTACCAGGCTCCTCCCATGGGATTTTCCAGGCAAGAGTACTGGAGTGGGTTGCCATTGCCTTCTCCCCAAGGAAGCCTGCTGCTGCTAAGTCGCTTCAGTCATGTCCAACTCTTAGCGACCTCATGGACTGCAGCCTACCAGGCTCCTCCCATGGGATTTTCCAGGTAAGAATACTGGAGTGAGTTGCCATTGCCTTCTCCCCAGGGAAGCCTAGTCTAAGTCAAAAGACAACAAAAGTGCATTATCTAAAAGATAGCACTTTGAGATAGCCACCAAGTGGAGCTGCATACCCAGGGACGGCTGGTGTCTTGGGGTCACTAGTATGGATTGATGACCAGGACTAAATATTCACTCCCCACACCATACCCCATCACCACAAAAGTCCCAGGTGTGCCAGAGATGTGATGGAAACCTCAGGGACCTAGGGAGCCACTGTGTCAGAAATGATGACTGTAGAGAAAATACAGTTGTCATTCCTGAACAAGCGCATTCGTGGGCCAAGATTTCTTCTGTTTCCCATGACCCAGAGGAAAAACTCTTTCCAGTACTTCAATGCCTGTCTTCGGCTATTTCTGCAAATCCAGAGTGTCCAAGTTCTGCTTGGGGGGGGGCCACGGTGCAGAGGATCACGTGGCCAGGGCTGATGACGCCAGCCTCACAGTGACTCACACTCCAATTGTGCTGTTAGTGTTATTCAGCCTGTTCCTGGGCCCCACCCCCACCCCACCCCCGCACAGCAGAGGGGCAGCTGTGAGTCAGCCTGCGGCAGCTGCTGCCAGACTCCACGGCCCCTCCTGCCTTTTGATACTTGGGCTCCCAGCCCTGCCTCTTCTCCCTGTTGGCAATACTCCTGGGATGGCACACACCTCCCAGGAAGCACAGTCACCCCTCACCACCCTTCTGAGAAGGAGAAGCACCGACAGGACTAAAAATACAGCATACATCCACATTATAAGCCTGAAGCCCAAACCAGGCTCTCGTCCCTACAGCTGATGTGAGCGGGGGTGGGTGTGCAGAGCTGGAAGCTTGGTGATACCAGCTGCGTGCACGAGGGTGTGTGCTCTGCGGCAACCTGGGCGGTCCAGGCAGAGAGCAGACAGCTGTTGTGCGGTCAGTAGCTTTGGCCTGTTTCCACCATCGGCTAAATTGCCCCTGTCCCTGGTGGCTCAGATGGTAAAGAATCCACCTGCAATGCAGGAGACCCAGGTTTGATCCCTGGATCAGGAGGATCCGGGGAGAAGGCAATGGCAACCCACTCCAGTCTTCTTGCCTGGAGAATTCCTCGGACAGAGGAGCCTGGCTGGCTACAGTCATGGGATTGCAAAGAGCTGGACATGACTGAGCGACTAACAGACAGGTTGTGAGGGTAAGGAGCAGCGATCAGAGGGAAGCCTTTTCCCCAGTTCTTCTCCAGGAAGGCAGGAAGTGTCTCAGTCACTGAGGCAGAAATGTGAAGAAAGACCATAGGCCCTCCGCACTAGCTGCTTAGGTGGTATCCTGTTTCTCCCTATTTTATTTTATTTTTTGTCATCATCCTCATCAGTTTATTCGGTCCCAAGTACTTAATTCTTATTTTGCTTGATCTTGAACTACAAGTTTTTAAAAAATATTTTTGTAATTTTCAATTGGAGAATAATTACTTTTTGTGTTGGTTTCTGCTGTACAACATTGTGAATCAGCCATAAGTATAAATATGTCTCCTCCCTCTTGAGCATCCCTCCCACCTACCCCCTTGTTTCTCCTCATTTTAAATAATCAAAACAGCAAATATCTTTGAGGAAGTGTGCCCCTGAGCTAGAATAATCATGGAATTATTACAGGGTCAAAAAGGCTTGAACTTTTTTTTTTTTGGCTGCACCACATAGCTTGTGGGATCTTAGTTCCCCCACCAAGGATTGAACCTGTGCCCTCAGAGTGAAGGTGCTCAGTCCTAACCCCTAGATCACCAGAGAATTCTCTGTCTTGAACATTTTAAAGACACTTAACATATGACTCCAGACTAATCTCCAGAAAAGACTCTATCAATTTACACACTCCCTTTAACTCACTTAACATCACCTACTACCCTTAAGCTGGCAGGATGGATAATTTTATGTGTCCACTTGACTGAGCTAAGGCATGCCCAAAAAACTAGTAAAGCACTATTTCTGGGTCTGTCCCTGAGGCTGTTTCTGGAAACGCTTAGCATTTGCTCAGACGACGTTCCGCCTGCCCCCAGCATGGGCAAGCACCATCCACACCACCCACTTTCTGGTTCTTCAGTTTCCAGATGGCAGACTGCGGCACATCTCAGCCCTTATCCTCACATGAGCCGATTCCCACCCACAGTAAATCTCCTCTGATGTTTCTAGGCACATCTCGGTTCTGTTTATCCGGAGAACCCTGGCTAATAACAGCAGGGTGCGAGATGTTCCTCGCGTTTGGAGCATATGAAATGTCAGTGTTCCACTTTCCCGGATCTGGCTAACCGTGTTCCCACTGTCCATCACTGACAGGAATTTTAGAATTATTCTGTGGGGGGCCTTCCTCACCCTCCCTCGACTGTTAATCCCTTATTCTATCCAAGAAAAGAGAGCTTTCCTGGTGGCTCAGGGGTGAAAGAATCCACCTGCCAGTGCAGGAGACATGGGTTCGATCCCTGGTGCCGGAAGATTCCACGCTGTGAGCAACTAAGTCCACGCACGGCAACTGCTGAGCCGGCGGCCTATGGCAACGGAAGTCCACGTGCCCTAGAGCGTGTACTCCACAACAATGAGAAGCCCGCGCATCACAGCTAGAGAGTAGCCTCCGCCCCCCACAACTAGAGAAAGTCTGCTGGCACCAATGAGGACCCAGCAGAGCCAAAAATAAATAAACAAAAAAATTTTAAAAAAAGAAAATGAGAGAAAATACTGGCTTTTAGTGCATGGTATTTGCCATCTCTACCATTGTCCCACCCTTTCCCAACCCCGCCAAAAGATGACCCTGGGCTCATGTGTCTCGCACGAGTGTCCACCTGCCCCAACTGACCACTCCGTTCAAGGCCCCTACCCTGGGGGCTGCACAACTCCCCATCTCAACACAGGCAGGCATCACCGTTGGGGTGGGACACCCACCCGGCCACAGGAGTTTCTATATCTGCCCCCACCCAGGTGCCTCCGAAATGGTTCCACGGGGTAACCCAGAACAAAGCTCTCAGCCAGGCAGAGCAGCTGGGGGTTTTCTGGGCAATGCCCAGGATGGAAGGGGAGGGAGTGTGTGCAACTTCCGTAAACTGCCTTTAGAAGAAGGAGCATCGCTTCTTCATCCCTCCTCAATCCTAGTGCCCAGCATGGGGATTTTAACGACTAGAAACCAAGGCGTCAACTTGGACCACGGAACAGAAGCCACCAAGCAGCAGAACAAAAAGATAGAAAGGACCTGAGTCATGGCACCATTCCAGCTCCGAACGGCCCAGGCCTGGACACAGACGTGGCGAGATACCCTTCCATCTTGTTTCAGTCACTGTTGTTAATATTCTGTGTTGCCCAACCACAGCCACTCAGACGGTAAAGTGTCTGTCTACAAGGCGGGAGACCCAGGTTCGATCCTGGGTTGGGAAGATCCCCTGGAGAAGGAAATAGCAATCCACTCCAGTACTATTGCCTGGAAAACCCCCATGGACAGAGGAGCCTGGTAGGCTACAGTCCATGGGGTCGCAAAGAGCGGACACGACTAAGCGACCTCACTTTCACTTTCAACCACAGCCTCACCTGAACCTGCCCTTACGCTTCCCTTCAAGGTCTAGGCACAGAGACATCGTCTTTTCCTGCTGGGATAGTCTGCCAATTGCCAGATGGGGTGGGATATCTATCCTCAACCTCTGAAGGGGCCGAGAACACCTAAGGAGCTGCTAAAAGGCAGGTTCCCAGCTCTAGTGAGCCTGAAAGCCCTTGGAATCTGCATGTTTAACAGGTATCCTTGGAGAGTCTGATGGGAATGGACCATGAGCCACATGTGGAGAGACGGTGGGCCTTTGAAACAAAATGCCGGGGTAGGGATGGTCTCCAGGCTACGAAGCTGCTTCTACTTGGAAACCTCTTGTCTTCCCTTCACACTACCTGCCCCCAAACACCCACGTGTGCACATGTCCCACCAAAGGAAGCCTTCACCTGTGCTGGTCTGTTCTTCCTGGGAAAGACACTGTATTTTCTCTCTCTCTCTCTTTTTTTTTTGGTAAATCTGTAGCAGCAAAAATGAGTAAGATGCCCGAATGTGGCATGGTAATCACTGCTTGTCCACTTATTTTTCACTATAGAAAATAAAAGAGGGACTTCCTGATAGCCCAATAGCTAAGACTCCATGCTCCCAACGCAGGGGGCCTGGATTTGATCCCTGCTCAGAAAACTAAGACTCCACAGGCCATGTATATGAATTCACATGCCACAACTAAGACCCAGCACAGCACATAAATAAATATTTTAAAATAGTTCTATAGAAAATATAGGAATAATAGGTAGCTTTAATTTTCAAATTTGAATACTAATAAAGTTCAATGTTATATCCAAACAGGGACTAAGTACACATTCGAATGATCAACTTCCAAGAAGCAAAGTAAACAAAGCCCAGCTCTGCTATTTCCAGCCAGAGTCACCTGGGGTGTGTCATTGACTTCTCTGAACCCTAGTTTCTCTAAGAGTACACCACCACCAACTGTATAAGCTCTAGGGAAACATGGCTACATAACGACTTAAAACACTGCTTCAGATTTCTCTGGTGGTTCAGTGGCTAAGATTTCATGTTCACAATTAGCCTGGATTTCATCCCTAATCACTGAACTAGAAAAGACTCTTGAGAGTCTCTTGGACAGCAAGGAGATCAAACCAGTCCATCCTAAAGGAAATCAACCCTGAATACTCACTGGAAGGACAGACGGCTAAAGCTAGCTAAAACTCCAGTATTTTGGCCACCTAATGGGAAGAACTGACTCACTGAAAAATACCCTGATGCTGAGAAAGGTTGAAGGCAGAAGGAGAAGGGGATGACAGAGGATGAGGTGACTGGATGGCATCACCGACTCGATGGACAATGAATTTGAGCAAACTCTGGGAGATAGTGAAGGACAGGGAAGCCTGGCATGCTGCAGCCCATGGGGATGTAAAGAGTCAGACACAAATCAGTGACTGAACAAGAGGGAACTAGACCCCACGTGACACAACTAAGAGTTGGCACGCCACAACTGAAAGATCCCATGTACTTCAACTAAGATCCCGAGCAACCAAATAAATGAATAAATATTTTTAAAATAAATAAATAAATAAAAATAAACCTGCCTGGCACACAGTAGGCCCTCATGTGATGATGATCATGACTCTATGTCTTGTTTTTCCTCATTGGGATCACCACCCTACTTCTGCTTCTTGTCCACAGTTCTTGTCATCACTGGATTAGTGGCTGCCATTAAGAAGTCACCTCAGGGGCTTCCCTGATGACTCAGTGGTTAAGAATCTGCCTGCCAACAGACATAGAGGACAGACTTATGGACACGGGGAGAGGGGAGGAGAGGGTGAGATGTACGGA
This sequence comes from Aepyceros melampus, assembly GCA_006408695.1. NCBI lineage: Eukaryota > Metazoa > Chordata > Mammalia > Artiodactyla > Bovidae > Aepyceros > Aepyceros melampus. The sequence goes on along the minus strand of SJXQ01007331.1, from coordinate 149,274 downwards.
GAGAGCGACATGAAAACTTACAATACCATATGTAAGATAGAGAGCCAATGGGAATTTGCTGTATGACTCAGGAAACAGGGCCTCTGTGACATCCGAGAAAGGTGGATGGGAAGGGAGGCGGGAGGGGACATGGGTGTGTGTACCTGTGGCTGGTTCATGTTGATGTATGACAGAAATCAGCACAACATTGAAAGCAATTCTCCTCCAGTTAAAAATAAATTTTCTTTTACCAAAAAAAAAAAGAATCTGCCTGCCAAGGCAGTGGACACAGGTTCAATCCCTGGGCTGCAAAGATCTCCACATGCCTCGGGGCAAATAAACGCCTGTGCCACAACTGCTGAAGCCCATGCATCCTAGAGTTTGTGCCCAGCAACAAGAGAAGCCCCTGCAACAGGAAGCCCAAAAATCGCAACGAGAGAGTAGCCCACGCACAGCAATGAATACTAATGTAGTCAAAATAAAAATAAAAATTTTTTTTTTAAAAAGTTTGAGCTTTGGATCAGAGTCCATCTGGACACCAGTTCTCAGGTCCTGGCTTCACCTTCTACTTGGTGTGGGCGGGAATCTTGGAGAGTTCCCTCCCTGAAGCTCAGTGTTCTCACATGTAGGATGGACAGACCTGCTTCTGGATAATCTTGAGGGGAGGGGAAACCCCTGGGATTCACAGGCCCTGCTCCACAGTGCTCCCTGCTACTCCCCAGCCACCCCCAGACCTGCTTTCCTCCCTCTTGGGATGTCCTCTGGGCTAGACACACTGGGCTACACACATACTTTGCTCTCTCTATTTTCCTCCGAGGGGACTTGTCTGATTCACTTTGGGTCCTCAGTTCCTAGCACAGAAGAGCAAAGTATAGAGTTGATAAATGTAAAAGAAAAAGTTCAGAGGTTCCTATCTGAAATCATCAAAAGTGTCCTCCATAAAATTGTTTTGAAAGTGCAATGAAAGATAAGCACACTCCTTTTCTTTTCCTCTTTCAAGGAGCCAAATCATTTGAGAACATAAATATTTAGGATTATCAACACAGGGACTTCCCTGGTGGGCCAGTGGTTAAGATTCCATACCTCTAATGAAGGAGATGCTGGTTCGAGTCCTAGTGAGGGAACTAAGATCCCACATGCTTCTTGTGTGGCCCCCCAATTTTGTTTTTAATTAGAATTATCAACCCAAAGATTTTGTAGCAACCTTAAATCACTAGAAAGCCACTGCTATTTTTTTCTACTTTCAAATTTGATGAGCCCTTAAAAAAATTTTTTTTGAAGCTACTGAAGTTTATGAACATAGTTCAGTAGCTGCTTCAGATCAAATTCCCAGTCATCACTGAATGTGAAGATTAAATTTAATGTGTATGAAAAATAGATGAAAGAGTGAAAGGCAATTAGAAATAATGGCCTCTGGCCATGAAGGCACAGATTAAAGAACTGTCAGCCCAGCTCAGAGATTCTATCAGTGATGAATCTGTCGGTTCCCTCGACTACAAATCTAGTACAATTATGGGAAAACTAACAAAATGACCTGAGTGAACAGACAGACTGGGGCCATTTGCTTCAGTGAAACTTCCAGGCACCCACCTCCAGCCTTTACTTCTCCATCACCACTGAGTGGCAGTTGGCAGAGAGAGGTGACCTTTACTTAACCTTGAGAATAACTCTACCCCTCCCTGGCCAAAATGAGGAATGTGTAATATGTCAATGCCTATTGACAATCCATTTGCAGAAGTTATTGAGTGTTTGATCTAAGTTGATGATATCTTTGCCTTTTTGAACTTTATTTTACAAAATAAATATTTTTCATAGGTCATCTTAGAAGTCTGAGAGGGCCACACACCAGGTACAGATGATGACCAATTTAAAAGGAAACTTTTATGCTTTGTTTTGGTTTGAGGGGTTGTTTTTTTTTTGGGCTCAAACATTCATCTGAATGAATATAGAGAAGTAACCAAGTTTCGCCTGCCACTTTCTTACTAGAAAGCAATCTACTTTCATTCTTCTAGGTATTTAGAAAATGTTTATTGTTCTCAACAGCCCGGTAGATAAGCGATTCCAAAACAAATCCTAAATCAAGCAGTGCTTAACTCCTTCCCTCCCTAACACCCCTGGGTAGTGATTTGTTCAAAGATCTGAAGTAAACGAAATCAGATCAGATATCCAATCCCTCAAAGAAAATGGTTTCAGTGAAGTTAAATCCCAAACTTGCCCTCATCTTCACCTCTCCAACCCATCCTTATCAGGACTTTTTGTCACCAGTAAGATTAGTGGTAATTAGTGCATTGGGCTAAATCAGATTTTTCATGTTGGATTAATCGTGAAAATGCTATGAGCAAATAACTTACATGATTGAAAGGTACTGAAGACCCCATTAACCACACATTCTATGAATCAATAAACTACATTAGAAATACCCTTGATTAAAAGTCTATAATATTTTAACTAAGTTTATTTCATGATTATAGAATTTTTAATCCATATAAGTAATAGATATGAATTGATATCTAAGGACTGATAGCTTAAATATTTTCATTGTTATTTTTAATAAGTATCACTTATTTTTAAAAAGTACATATTCATTGTAGAGAATTTTAAAACTATAGAGAACAGTGAAGTCCCTGGCGATCCAGTGGTTAGAACTCTACGCTTTCACTGCCAAGGGCACAGGTTCAATCCCTGATTAAGGAACTATGATCTTACTAGCTGTGCTGTGAAGTCGCTCAGTCGTGTCCGACTCTTTGCTACCCCGTGGACTGTAGCCTACCAGGCTCCTGTGTCCATGGGATTCTCTAGGCAAGAGTACTGGAGTGGGTTGCCATTTCCTCCTCCAGGAGATCTTCCCGACCCAGAGATCGAACCCGGGTCTCCCACATTGTAGGCAGACGCTTTACTGTCTGAGCCACCAGGGAAGTTCTTTACAACGTGAGTCAGTTATAAATAAAACTGGCAAAAACACAGGCACCTATGCATGCATTTCTGTAGGCTGTATAACCATAGTAGAAATGCTAAGTTTTGTGATGTGTGTGTGGACACCCAGATTCTAAGGTAAATGGCAGTTTCCCACAGTGGTTACACCAGTTGACACCAGCCAGCTCAAGGAGTTCAGCTGCTTAGTCACCAACGCTCACGGCATCAGTGACACCCAGAATTAGCATTTCAAGTACACGGGGGTGGTGTTCCTGCTGTTATGTGTTGCGGTAGGACCACAGTACATGAGATCCACCCTTTGTACAGATTTCTGCTGTACAGCGGGTCTCCACAGTTTACCTGCGCACTGGTATTTAACCTTTGACCTTCCCTCTCTGCCCCCCGACCCCTAGGCCCAGACCGCCAGCACTCATGCTCAGCTTCTGGCGACTTTAAGTACCTCCTCATACGAGTGGACTCGTGCTGGGCTGGCTCACTCCCCTTAACACAGTGTCTCCAGTTCGTCCAGGTTGTCCAAACAGCAGCAGTGCCTTCTTCCAGGCTGAGTCACATTCCACTGTGTGTACACATTACGTGCTCCCGGCTCATTCAGCCATGGATGAACGTTGACAGTGTTGCCGTATCTTAGTTGCTGTGAATAAGGCTGCAGTGAATGATGCAAGGTGTTCAGGCATCTCCTCAAGATCTTGACTTTAACTCTTTCTGATACCTGTCCCCACGTGGGACTGTGGCTCACATGGTGTCTCTGTTTTAATTGCTTGAAGACCGCCGTGCTGTTTCCCACAGTGGCGTTCATACTCCTGCTGAGCACACAGTTTGCTTTTCCCCACTCCCCACATTCTTGCTCACACTTAGCTTTGTTATTTATGATAGCCATCCTAGATGGCCAAAAAAAAAAGAAAGAAAGAAAGAAAGAAAGAAATCCAAACTACAAAACTTCTAATATAAGTCTTATGGGAAAATAGTAATGACTTTGGATTTGGCAAAGATTTCTTAAGTACAACCCAAAAAATACAAACTAGAAAAAAAAAATAGATAAATTGGACTTCATTGAAATGAATAGTTTTTAAAGAAATTGTAGAAAACAACAAAAAAATTAAATTACCCATAATCCATCACTCCAAAATAATAGAACTGTTACTTTAAACAGTTTCTATCAGCTCTTCTAAGGTGGCTCAGAGGTTAAAGCATCTGCCCGCAACGTGGGAGACCTGGGTTCGATCCCAGGGTCGGGAAGATCCCCTGGAGAAGGAAATGGCAACCCACTCCAGTATTCTTGCCTGGAGAATCCCATGGACGGAGAAGGCTGGTGGGCTATAGTCCATGGGGTAGCAGAGTCGGACATGACTGAGCGACTTAACTTTCACTTTCTTTTCAAGGATACATGTATTGCGGGTTTAACAAATAAGGATCATGGTGTAAAAATAATTTTGCTTCCTTTTTCAAATAGCACATGAGCATTTAACAACTGCACAATATTGTGTCATATGGATGCACCATAATTTATATTGTAAATTCTCTATTACTGACTTTTAGGATGATTCTTAGTTTCCATTTTTTGGTAAATATTATTATTATAGAAAATGTTGTTATTGTTCAGTCGCTTAGTTGTGTCCAACTCTTCACAATCCCATGGACTGCAGCACGCCAGACTTTCCTATCCCTCACCGTCTCCTGAAGCTTGCCCAAGTTCATGTCCATTGAATCAGTGATGCCATCCAACCATCGCATCCTCTGTCACCCTCTTCTTTTATCTGTGTATAAACATATTTGTCCTTATCTCTGATTCTGTCTCAAGGAAATACTTATAAAAGGGTAAGGGATATAAATTTTCTTAAAAGCTCATATTCCCCATGTATTGCCAAATTTCTGGGGAAGAAGCTGAAATTTCACACTCCCGCCAGCAAAGCAGGGGGCTTCCCTGGTAGCTCAGTGGTAAAGAACTCTCTTTCCAATGCAGGAGACACAGGCTCGATCCCAGGTCTGGGAAGGTATCCTGGAAAGGGAAATGGCAAGCGTCTCTTTCCTGGAAAGCCCAAGGACAGAGGAGCTTGGCAGGCTACTGTCCATGGTGTCACAAAGAGTTGGACATGACTTAGAGACTAAACAGTAACAACAACAGCAAATCACAACTGCTTACTTGTCAACATAATATACTGATAGCCTATTAATTCATTTAATATGCATTTTAAGCTCTAATTATTTAAAAAAGTGATAATGGGTCTTCTATGATCATTTTTAGAATAATGAAATAAATTCAAAAAAATTACAAAGTGTAGCTTGGATAGTTGACAAGAATTTACTTAGACTTATTTAATAAGCAAACTTCTATGAAGAGAATAGACTTGTGGTAGCCAAGGCAGGTTGATAGGAGGAGAGGAAGGAATGATTGGGTGTCTGGTATTCAGTTCAGTTCAGTCGCTCAGTCGTGTCCGACTTTTGCGACCCCATGAATCGCAGCACGCCAGGCCTCCCTGTCCATCACCAACTCCCGGAGTTCATTCAGACTCACGTCCATTGAGTCCGTGATGCCATCCAGCCATCTCATCCTCGGTCGTCCCCTTCTCCTCCTGCCCCCAATCCCTCCCAGCATCAGGGTCTTTTCCAATGAGTCAACTCTTCGCATGAGGTGGCCAAAGTACTGGAGCTTCAGCTTTAGCATCATTCCTTCCAAAGAAATCCCAGGGCTGATCTCCCTCAGAATGGACTGGTTGGATCTCCTTGCAGTCCAAGGGACTCTCAAGAGTCTTCTCCAACACCACAGTTCAAAAGCATCAATTCTTCGGTGCTCAGCCTTCTTCACAGTCCAACTCTCACATCCATACATCGCCACAAGAAAAACCATAGCCTTGACTAGACGGACCTTAGCCAGCAAAGTAATGTCTGATTTAGCAGATATAAACTATTGTCTCAGCTTCCCTGGTGTCTCAGTGGTAAAGAATCCACCTGCCAATGCAGGAGACATGGATTTGATGCCTGGTTCGGGAAGATACCCTGGAGAAGGGAATGGCAACCCACTCAGTATTCTTGCCTGGGAAATCCCATGAACAGAGGAGCCTGGTGGGCTACAGCCATCAGGTTGCAGAGTCAGACAGGACTTAGTGACTCAACAACATAAACTATTATGTATATAATAGTTAAACAACAAGGTCCTACTGTATAGCATAGGAAACTATATTCAGTAACCTGTGATAAACCATAACAGAAAAGCACATGAGAAAGAATACATATATGTATATATGTATAACTGGATCACTTTTCTGTACAGCAGAATTTAACACAACATTGTAAATCAACTATACTAAACAATAAAATAAGCTTTTTGAAAAAGAGGAAAAGGTCAAGAGAAAAAGAATACATAAAGCAAATGTAGTCGGGGGGGGGGGGGGGGGGGGAAAAAA
>SJXQ01007331.1:124042-142815 GCA_006408695.1 Aepyceros melampus | reverse complement strand
GGGGGGGGGGGGGAGGGGGGGGAAGGAAGAAACTGTCTATGAAGAGCTTTGTGGCAGGCCCAGGGCAAAGAAATCACTTATTTGAAAGGCATGACTCAAATTTTCAAACTTATTTTGAAAATTCCCTTCAGGAAATTCCCTGGCAGGCCCAAGACAAAGAAGTCACTTATTTGTAAGGCATGACTTGAATTTTCAAAGCTATTTTGAAAATTCCCTTCAGGAAATTCCCTGGAGGCCAGTGGTTAAGACTCCACACTTTCACTGCGTGGACCCAGGTTTCATGGCTGCTCTAAGGAACTAAGATGATTCAGGGTCTAAGGAACCCTGGTCCAAGCCTGGGAACTAGGGTGCTGCAGCCTCGGTGACAATGGCCTGGCAAACTTCTCTGCTGATGCAGCAGAATGCAGAGAGAAGAAATACCACCACCCGATTTCAGATATATGCAAATTACTGAAGACTTACAGACCATCTTGTTAAAAGGGTCTCAATTACAGCTTAAAAAAAAAATGAATGCAGACATCACAATTCTAGGAATTCCCTAGTGGTCCAGTGGTTAGGACTCAATGCTTGCACTGCAGGGGGCCTGGGTTCCATCCCTGGTTGGGAAATTAAGATCTCACAGGACTCAGAGCCAAAAAAAAATTCACAATTCATAAAGTTATGCTAAAATCATTAAATTTTCCTTTTAGTGATTTACAAGATACTTCAGAAGTTTATAGAATCTTCACATCATTGTTCAGGGCACCTATTATCATCCAGTTGTGGAAACACAAACATCAAGGGATAGAAAGGCACTCAGCCAACTTTTCTATTTCCCAATCTCTCCTCTGATGTTTCAGAAAAATTCTGAATTTGAATTAAGTCCCTTCTCCATTCTTCAGCTTGTTTTCTTAGTTGAAAAATAGAGTATCCTTGAGGAAAGCCTTCTTTAAATCAGATTTCACCTTGGCAGCATCTTGTCTCAATCAATAACTGCCCAAGGCACAAGAAATTTCTTTTAGAAGGGTTTGGGGAAGTCCAGTGGTTAAGACTCCACTGAGTGAGCAAGGATTAGATCCCTGGTCAGGGAACTAAGATCCTGTATGCCATGGCAAGGTCGAAAAAACTGGGATTTGGGGAATTCCAGGTGCTCCAGTGATTAAGACTCAGCACTTTCACAGCCGAGGGCATAGGTTCAATTCCTGGTCAGGGAACTGATCCTGCAAACCTCACAGTGCAACCAAAAAAAAAAAAAATTTTTTTTTTTATTTTTTTTAAATAAAAGGGTTTGCATGCTCCAAGAAGCTGATCTGAAAACCCCTGTCTCCAGACTGGATTTCAGCTGAGATATTGGTGTCACAGCGACTTTCTGGGTCTGATGTCTGTTACCTGTGAGGGGCAGGTAGGAAGTGCTGATGCCACGTGTGTTCACCCCAAGTCTGCACAGGAACAAGCCCTCCTGGAACCCTGTGAACACTGACCCCAGGTGCAGTTGCTAACTGCTACTCGCCTCCTGGCTGGCTTCCTCAGCCTCTCCCACCGTGTTCAACCCACTGCTCCAGAACAGCAGAGGGAGACTTTCCTCATAAGCCAGACAGACACGTCACTCTTTTCCCTAAGACACTGTGGTGTCTTCTCGGGGCCTCTTGAGGGCACCCAAGGGATGAGGCCCCACCTCCCACCATCTCCCCTTGCTCCTTCTGCTCCAGCTCTGCTGATTTCCGTCCTATGTCAGGCCTCCTGATTCTCTCACCCCAGGGCCTTTGCACAGGCTCTCCCCTTGCCTGGAAAGCTTCCTCTGCTCTTTGCCTGGTTGGTTCCTCCTCACCCTTCAGGTCCCACCAGATCCCACCTTCCTTAAACCAGGTTTCCTTGTTATTCTCCTTCATGTTCTTCATGGCAGTAATTGCAATTTAGAGAAATGCTTCTCAAATTTTCTCGAATGGGGTGACTTTTTCTAAATTTCTAGCCCATTGCACACCCACCTCCACATTGGAAGGACTGATGTTGAAGCGGAAGCTCCAATACTTTGGCCACCTGATGCGAAGAGCTGACTCATTTGAAAAGACCCTGATGCTGGGAAGATTGAAGGCGGGAGGAGAAGTGGATGACAGAGGATGAGATGGTTGGATGGCATCACTGACTCAATGGACATGAGTTTGGGAAAACTCTGAGAGTTGGTGATGGACAGGGAGGCCTGGCATGCTGCAGTCCATGGCATCGCAAAGAGTCAGACACAACTGAACTGAGTGACCGAATTGAACTGAACTAAACTGAACTTGTAAAGTATAAAAATGCTTACTAGAAAAACAAAATGGAAAAAAGATAAACAAGAGGCTGTTATTAAAAAAAAAAACTAAACAAATATAAAATTACTCAGTCAAAGAGCTAGAGAAGTTCCTAGAAACATCTGTTGAGTTCAGTATAACCTTGTCTGAGACCAGTAACAGGAACGTTCTGGCCTGGCCCTGTGTCCATAGACCCCACTAAGAGAATCACTGGTTTTCTCCCCCTTGACTGTGAGCTCCCAGTCAGGCAAGGACCTCATCTGTCTATTCACCACATGTCCCTAAGATGTAGAATGATACCTGGCACACAGTAGGTGTTCAGTCCATTTTTAGTAAATGATTTGAGTGGTTGAATAAGCAGTCACTAACAATAAAGGAGTGCACGCTAAGTTACATCAGTCGTGTCTGACTCTTGTCGACGCCATGGACTGCAGCCCACCAAGCTCCTCTGTCCATGGGATTCTCCAGGCAAGAATACTGGAGTGGGTTGCCACTTCCTTCTCCAGGGGATCTCCCTGACCCAGGGATTGAACCTGCGTCTCTTACATCTCCTGCACTGGCAGGCTAGTTCTTTACCACTAGTGCCACTTGGGAAGCCCCGTAATAAAGCAGGGTCTGGAGCAAAGAGGGATCCCCTGGGTGGTGTTGAGAGGGTTTGGTCACTGTTGGCCGAGGGGCTGAGTGCAGGTGGTGAAGTCTGCAAGCATCATGGGGGCCAGCGGGGCCCGGGGGTGACTCAGCAGTGCTCTCACTCCCTGGGAGGGTCCGGGGCAGGCAGTGGCCTTCGCCCAGGTGGCAGCCAAGCTTCTCTTGGCCACCCTGCTCCCATTGCTCGGCCTGCTGGCCCTCTGATCGCTGACCAGACTCCTTTTGAGGACCCTGGGTGGAAACTCCACGCAAGGGCCGTTGACCCAAGACTTCCACAGCAGGCCGGTGGCTAAGACGACACCTTCCAACGCAAGGGATGCAGCTTCAATATCTGGTCAGAGAACTAAGGTCCTACATGCTGTCGGGAGAGGCCCCACGTTTTCATTAAGGGGAGGGCATTCACCTGGGTGAGGGAGGGGGGTTACCTGAGGGGAGACTCAGAGAGTCTGGGCTTCTGGTTTAGGAGGGATAAGGCTGGCAGTCACTGGCCCTCTGCGAGTGAGTTGGTACCTAAGTGACATGTACCCTAGACACAGGGGGAGCCTGGCAGAGACTCTAGCCAGAAGCAGAGACAGAACCCGAAGGGCTGGGGGCAGGGGGGAGACTGAGGCGACAGAGTCCAGTCTAGTCGGGCTTCCAGAGGTTGGCCCCTGCTGCTCAGGGGCAGGTGACTTCAAGAGATACCAGGCCCAGATATAAACCCACAGTGCGGATAAGGCAACAGAAGTCTTTAAGGACTGAGAGAACTGTTGTGGGCAAAACACACATGACAGAGAGAAGTGGGCGGAGAGGAGAGGGCTGGACCCAGGGGCCTCAGGACAGGAGGAGGTGATGGCAAGGTCAGGCCAGAAGCACGCCTTCTCCCAGGGTGGCGGGAGGAGCCAGAGCAGAACCACCAGGCAGCTGCAGGATGCAAGTGCAGGGGGCAGGAGGGAGAAGGGGGCAAGCGGAGGCAGGAGGGTGTAGGCAAGGAAGGCACCGGGAGCTCTCCGAGGATGGGTCTAGCTCTGGCTACCATTTGAGTGTCACTGAACAGCAAAAAATTGATGCTTTTGAATGTGGTGTTGGAGAAGACTCTTGAGAGTCCCTTGGACTGCAAGGAGCTCTAACCAGTCCATCCTAAAGGAAATCAGTCCTGAATATTCATTGGAAGGACTGATGCTGAAGCTGAAACTCCAATATTTTGGCCCCTGATGCGAAGAACTGACTCATCGGAAAAGACCCTGATGCTGGGCAAGATTAAAGACGGGAGGAGAAGGGGATGATAAGAAGGTTGGATGACATCACTGACTCAATGGACATAAGTTTTAGTAAACTCTGGGAGTTGTTGATGGACAGGGAGGCCTGGCGTGCTGCAGTCCATGGGGTCGCAAAGAGTCAGACACGACTGAGAGACTGAACTGAACTGAACCATTTGAGCAGAGCTTTCTGGTCCAACATCCCCTCATAGTGTGCGGAAACCTTGGGAAACATCCTCAAAACTCACTGCAGCAAACGGCCCCGGGAAAGGCAGAAGTTTAGAACATAGTAGAATTGTAGAGCATGGCCACAGTTTATCAAAACAAGAAGGGACTTCCTTGGCAATGCGGTGGTTAAGGTTGCATTTCCACTGCAGCAGCAGCTGTGGGTTCCATCCCTGGTCAGGGATCCCGTATGCCTCGGGGTAACAAAAAAGAGGAAAAAAAAACTACAAGAAGAGTGACTGAATTCAGGAAGCCCATCTGAGCTTGGAGAACACAACTTCTAGCAAATGAGAAAGTAAAAAATGGTGGCTATTTTTTATACATTTATTTATTTATTATTTTTGGCTGCATTGGGTCTTCATTGCTTTGCAAGGACTTTCTCTAGTTGCTACGAGTGAGAGCAACTCTTCACTGGGGGGCACGGGCTTCTCACTTGTTGCAGTGGCGTCACTTGTTGCAGAGCACAGGCTCTAGGCACTCAGGCTTCAGTAGGTATGGAGTGTGGGCTTTGTTGCCACACAGCGTGTGGGATCTTCCTGGACCAGGGGTCAAACCTCTGACTCCTGAACTGGCAGGCAGATTCTCATCCACTGCACCACCAGGGAAGTCCTGTGGCAATTTTTAAAGCAAAAAAATAATAAAAGGCAAGCGGAAAGTCAAGCACATATGATAACTTCTCTTGATAATGAACGCTAGGGCTATAGCCGCTTTCTTGGGGATAAGAAAAAGGTCTGGTGGAAAAGAAAAATGTAGTCACCACTTACCATCTATTATGCAAAGACAATGGACACTCTTCAGGAAGCTGCTCCTCTGTGTTCTAACGAAGTATCTCTCAGACTCAGAAAGGTGAAACAACAACAGAAAGAACCCAAATAAAAAGAGAAGATGAAAGATAACAAAACTGAGACATCTCTACCACCCAGTCCATTAGGGTGTAAAAAACCTCAAGGTGTGGGAATTCCGGTGAATCCCTCAACTTCCCGAGGGCAGGTGGGAAGCCAGAGGATACCTTGCGTTCATAGAAAGTTTTCTCCCAGCCCAGGTGGACACCCAGTCCAAAGACCAGGAGGTGAACCTGACGTGGATGCTCCCTGGGAAGTTCCGTTCCCTGCGGGCAGAACCTCTGGAATTCTAAGACTCACCTGGGCTGTATAGCATCGTGTAGTGAACCAGGGTTCCCTAGCTTGACCACAACTGTCAAAGTGGGCACTCAGGGGCGGGCTATCACATGGGCCAGTTTATGAGCCCATAGCTACCCTAGAAGTGGTCATGGGCAAGAGCCTAGAACCCTCCTCAGAGACAGCCACTGAGCTCCAGAAAAATAGCCAAGTGCCCCCTAAGAAATGAAAGACTCAGCCTGCCTTCTTGTGGTAATAATTACCTTGGAGGGGACTTCCAAAGAAATGGCAACCCACTCCAGTATTCTCTCCTGGAGAATCCCATGGACAGAGGAGCCTGGTATGCTACAGTCCATGGGGTCACAAGAGTCGGATCTGACTTAGCAACTAAACCACCACCACCACTTCCAATGTTGGGGGTGTGGGTACAATCCCAGGTCAGGGAACTAAGATCCCACATGCCTCACAGTGCAGCCAAAATAATAATAATTGTTGTTGATGATGTTCAGTCGCTCAGTCAGGTCCGACTCTTTGCAACCCCTTGGACTGCAGCACGCCAGGCCTCCCTGTCCATCACCAACTCCCGGAGCTTGCTCAAACCCATGTCCATTGAGTCGGTGATGCCATCCAACCATCTCATCCTCTGTCGTCCCTTCTCCTCCTGCCTTCAATCTTTCCCAGCATCAGGGTCTTTTCCAGCGAATCAGCTCTTCGCTTTAGGTGGTGAAAGAGGAGAGTGGAAAAAGTTAGGTTAAAACTCAACATTCAAAAAACTAAGATCATGGCATCCAGTCCCATCACTTCATGGCAAATGGACGGGGAAAAAACTTAAAATAATAATAATTGCCCTGAACTTTTTAAAACCTCTCAAAATAAATTGGTTTTCAGGCCGCAGCAGGAAATTGAACAAACACTGCTTTCTTGCAGATCAAAGCTACAGCAAGATGGAAACTTCGTTCCTCCAGATCCCACCTGGGAGCTTGCAGGAATGCCAGGAAGTTCAGGGTGGCCTCGTTTCCCGAGGGTTGAAACCCACAGGAGACGCGTCCTGAGAAGTTATGTTTGTTCGAGATCACAGTCCAGTAACTTCGTGACTGATACTCAATTGTCCCGCCTATGAGACTGTTTGCTCAGGTCAAGTCTGAAGAAGAATGAATGTGTGTTTATATTTAGGAAATTTCTGCATTTAGGAGTGTTTACTCTGAAATCACTTCAAGTGGCTTTCTAGATTTTAACAAATCCAGTGATTTATACTCAGGCTAACTATACACATACCCTATGACCCAACGACCATTCCCAAATATCGACTCATCAGAGATGTACACACTTGTAAGCGAAAGGCATATGCAAAAATGCTCATAGCTGCTTTGTTCATATTAGCCCCCAAACTGGAAGCAATCCAGAAGTCCATCAACAGTAGAAGGGATAAATAAGTAGTGATATGTTTCTGCAATAGAAGAGAACAGTTGGTGACTCACGTGGGGTAAAAGAAACTAGAGGCAAATGAGCATATACTGGATGATTCCATTTATATAAATTTCAAAACTGGGCATAAAGGGGGACTTCCAAGGTGATCCAGAGGTCAAGACTTCATGCTCCCAATGCAGAGGGCACAAGTTTGATGCTTGGTTGGGGAACTAAGATCCCACATGCCGCACAGCCAAAACAAAAAGCGGGTGGGTGTGCAAAACAAATCTATGGTATTTGAAATCCAAATAGTGATTATTTTTGAGGAGGAGAGTGAATGTGGTAGCTGGGAAGGATCACAAGAGGGGGCTTCTGGGGTGGTGAAAATCTTCTCTTTCTTAAATTGGCTAGAGTTTCAAAAAGTGTGTTGTTTTTGAAAATTCCTCACACGCTTATAATTTGTTCACTTTTCTGAATCTGTTGTATGTTGATAAGAAGTGTACTTCCAAAGAAACATTTAAAAATATCTTTTAATGATCCACATGGTAGCTCTAACTATTGCTAGGGATCAGCAGCATCGTGGAGAAAACTACGTAAAACTTTTGAATTTGCAGCTGTACTGTTTGAGGTACCTGGAAAGACCCCAAGTTATGACAATTGGGGACCATTATTTGTTCGTATTGTTGATAACTGAAGTCTTACACTTCACTTAAATCTGGGTATTGGCCAGAGTATGTTGTTCCATAACATCATCTTGAGTTTAAATAATTTAAGAGACTCAGAAGTATCTAGCCTGACGATGACCTGGATCTCAGCAACTGGTCTTCCTGTCATGTCTTACTTTGAAATTGAAGTCCTCATCCTGAAAGCACACCTGGGACCTCTTTACGTTTATGTGATGGATGGTTCAGAGGTCACCACAAGTGTGCAAAAGACAGGAACCTTGATAAACCCAGGAGAGTCAAAAACTAAGAGTGCCCAAGAAGAAACCAAAGAGTTTCTTTAGAAACTTTTATTCTTTACGTCACTTTTCAAAGTGAATTTTCTTATGCCAAAAAGAGATTGTATAATTCCTTTAGTGGTTCAGTGGCTAAAGAAGACACCAATAGGGTTATAATAGAAGAGCTTAAGCTTTTTAAAACAACTTTATTGGGGTGTAAATAGTATAGAGTCACTCGTTGACACTAAACAATTCAATGATTTTAGTAAATTGATAGAAATGTTCAACAATCACCATCATCCAACTTTAGAACATTTCTATCACTGCTGAAAGTTTCTTTGTGACCATTACAGTTAATCCCTGTTCCCACTGCCAGCATGAAGCAACCAGTTCTGCTTTTTGTTGTTATAAATTTGCATTTTCTTATATAAATGGAATCACACAGTGCAATCTGTTGTATCTTGTTTCTTTCACTTAGCATGACGTTTTCAAGATCCATTCATGTTTTAGCCTGTGCTAAAACTTCATTGCATTCCTTCTATTGCTCGATAATGTCCCATTACACGGGTGTCTCATATTTTATCTATCCATTTGCCAAATCTATCAATTTGGATTGTTTCCAGTTTGGAGTTATTATGAATAAAACTGCTATGAACATTCATGTACAAGTCTTGGAGTGGACAAATGCTTTCATTTCTCCTGGATAGATTCCAAGGAATGGAACGGTTAGACTGTATGGTAAAGTTATGTTAAACTTTTTAATGAAGGGCTTTCCTTGTGGATCAGCTGTTAAAGAATCTGCCTGCACTGCGGGAGACCTGGGTTCTATCCCTGGGTTGGGAAGATCCCCTGGAGAAGGGAAAGGCTACCCACTGCAATATTCTGGCCTGGAGAATTCCGTGGACTGTATAGTCCATGGGGTCTCAAAGAGTCAGACATGACTGAGCAACTTTCACTTTCACTTTTTAATGAAACTGCCAAGTTCAGTTCAGTTCAGTTCAGTCGCTCAGTCGTGTCCGACTCTGCGACCCCATGAATTGCAGCATGCCAGGCCTCCCTGTCCATCACCAACTCCCGGAGTTCACTCAGACTTGCGTCCATCAAGTCAGTGATGCCATCCAGCCATCTCATCCTCGGTTGTCCCCTTCTCCTCCTGCCCCCACTGTTTCCCAAATTGTTAGCTAATTTACATTCCCACCTGTGATGTATGAGGTTTCCAGTTTCTCCACATTACTGACAAAACTTGTTATTATCTTACAGAAATAGTAACCATTCTGTGGCCATCACCAAAAAGTCTACAAATAATACATGCTGGGGAGCGTGGAGAAAAGGAAACCCTCCTACACTGTTGTGGAGAAGAGTATGGAAATTCTTAAAAAATGAAAAACAGAGTTACCGTGTGATCCAGCAATCCCACTCCTGGGCATATATCCAGAGAAAACTCTAGTTTAAAACAATGCATTCCTCAGTGTTCACAGTGGCTATTTACAATAGCCAAGATGTGGAAGCAACCTAAGTGTCCCTCTACAGATAAATGAAGACGTGGTACATATACGCAGTGGAGTAACACTCAATCAAAGAAACAGATGACATTTTGCCATTTGCAGCAACATGGCTGGACCTAGAGGTGATCACATTAAGTAAAGTAAATAAGACGGAGAGACACACATTTCATATGATATCACATATATGTGGAATCTGAAAAATAATAGAGATGAATTTATTTAAAAAGCAGAAACAGATCCACAGACATAGAAAACAAACATGTTTATCAAAGCGGAAGGGGGGAAGGGATAAATTAGGAGTGTGGAATTAACATATACATTCCTATATATAAAATAGTTAACAAGCAAGGACTTACTGTGCAGCACAAGAAGTTATATTCCTTACCTTATAATAATGTATAACGGAAAATAATCTGAAAAGAAAATAAATATAAAACTGAATCACTTTGCTGTCCGCCTGAAACTGGCACAATATTGTAAATCAAATACAGTTCAATTTCTATAAAAACTGTGATAGGTTTTTATCACAATTTAATTTATTAGAATTTTATCACAATTTAATTCATTAGAATTAAAAACTCTTATGACAGTATCTCATTGTGATTTTAATTTGCATTTCTGTAAGGAAAGGGGTCCGTCTAGTCAAGGTTATGGTTTTTCCTATGGTCATGTATGGATGTGAGAGTTGGACTGTGAAGAAGGCTGAGCTCCAAAGAATTGATGCTTTTGAACTGTGGTGTTGGAGAAGACTCTTGAGAGTCCCTTGGACTGCAAGGAGATCCAACCAGTCCATCCTGAAGGAGATCAACCCTGGGATTTCTTTGGAAGGAATGATGCTAAAGCTGAAACTCCAATACTTTGGCCACCTCATGCGAAGAGTTGACTCATGGAAAAGACCCTGATGCTGGGAGGGACTGGGGGCAGGAGGAGAAGGGGACGACAGAGGATGAGATGGCTGGATGGCATCACTGACACAATGGTCATGGGTTTGGGTAGACTCTGGGAGATGGTGATGGACAGGGAGGCCTGGCATGCTGCGATTCATGGGGTCTCAAAGAGTCGGACACGACTGAGCGATTGAACTGAAACTGAAGGAATAATGACGTGGAGCATCTTTTTTGAAATATCTAAAACTGTAAAATAAAATTGGCTTGTAAGGGTTACCATTTAGGGACATAATGAAATATTAAAATAATACTATATTTTAGACTTACCCAGCAACTTCAAAGGCAATTTTTACAGGCATCCATCATTTTCATGATCATCATAAAAATATCACCTATTCATGCATTGGTCTTTCACCAGTAATTCTGCAAAAGTGAGTCAGTGATTCATGCCCTGTAGGAAAGTAGAATATTCTCCCTCTGATATTTCTTTTTTAAAAAACATTTATTTATTTTTAATTGATTGGTGATTGTTCTATAATATAGGTTTGATTTCTCATTCCCAGGAGCTAAGCTTGTCCCCCTGCAGGCCTGGGGTCTTCTGCTGTAGGAGCTGTTGCAGTATCTTGATGAGTTTCTGATGTATTTGTGGGGAGGCTGGTGATCTCCCCATCTTCCTCCTCTACCATCTTCTTCCACCTCCTCCCTGTGATATTTCTGTATAGCACACTTTTTCTCATATTCAGAGATATCATCTTCCTGCTACCAAAAAAAAAAATGATTAAAGTAAACTGCTAGGACAAATAATACCTCTGAGTTGAGTTGCTTGTTCAAGGGTACAAAATAAAATGATGGAAACATCTCAGAGTCTGTATAATTCACACAGCAAGGTGGGTACTACAGAAACAGGTAAGAGTAGGGACCTGTGGCCTGCGGTTTGTGTAATTAATTCCAGATCAGGTAAGCTACCTAGAGACCAAGGCAAGGAGGTGGGGAAGGGGCCCGGCTCACTGCTGGAAAGAGCGTTTTTTGGGCTGTGGGTTCTGTTCTCAGATTTGACTCTTTCTATAGTTGGATTTTCTCTGTATGTAAAGGGATGAAATGAGTTCAAGAGCTTTGTTGAAAGCTTAGTAAGTTTCTGAAAACTCCTCGGAATCTGCAGAAAAGAATTCTTAAATTTTCTTCTCTTTCAATTTGTTGAAGGAATTGAAAATCCCAGGTTTCCCCTCACATTTCCATTGCATGTCCCATTCTCTAATGAAATAAACTCCTAAATCACATTACAGAATTCCAGCTCAGGAAAAACGAAGATCCCACTGACTATGGTCACTTTCTGGCCCCAACAGCACCTCTGAGTTCCAGCCCATCTTTAAAGATCTCAAAGAAAAAAAAAAACCTTGTTGTCATCTCATTCTTTTTCTTTAGAACTTCTTGGTCTCTGCCTCCCTTTCCCCAGTTCTTAAACTATTTTCTGGCTGGAGGAGACCAGACACACACAGGGTGGACTCATAAATAAATAAGTGTTCTCTTGCTTTCATGTCTATACACACAGTGGAAATGGGCCCATCCTTCTACCAATCGCCATATACACGAATGGTCAAAAGTGTTATTCCTAAGAGCTCCAAACTGGAAACTGAGCCAGTACTCATCAGCAGAAGGGCTGAGGAAATAGTGGTTTATTCACACAATGGGGATCTTATTCAGCACTGAGAAGTAGCCATCTACAACTGTAACACTCTGAATGAAGTCAAAATGCAATGCTAAGGTGAGAAGACAGATAAAAAAGAGCCCATGCGTGAGTCCACTGATTGCAAGTTCAGAACCAGGCAAGTGGAATCCATAAGTGCTGGAGGTGGTGGGGACCAGGAGCAATTACAAGGGCTGTCCTGGGCTTCTGTTATTTTTTTATTGGGATGCTGTTTTCCTGAGCATATTAACTTTGCAAAAATGTATCAAGTTTATGTTATTAGAAGTTCTTCAGTTCAGGTCAGCTCAGTAACTCAGTTGTGTCTGACTCTTTGCGACCCCATGAACTGCAGCACGCCAGGCTCCCTGTCCATAACCAACTCTCGGAGTCCACCCAAACCCAGGTCCATTGAATCGGTGATCCCATCCAACCGTCTCATCCTCTGTCGTCCCCTTCTCCTCCTGCCCTCAATCTTTCCCAGTATCAGGATCTTTTCAAATCAGTCAGCTCTTCTCATCAAGTGGCCAAAATATTGGAGTTTCAGCTTCAGCATCAGTCCTTCTAAGGAACACCCAGGACTGATCTCCTGTAGGATGGACTGGTTGCATCTCCTTGCAGCCCAAGGGACTCTCAAAAGTCTTCTCCAACACCACAGTTCAAAAGCATCAATTCTTTGGCACTCAGCTTTCTTTATAGTCCAACTCTCACATCCATACATGACTACTGGAAAATCCATAGCCTTGACCAGACGAACCTTTGATGACAAAGTAACGTTTCTGCTTTTTAATATGCTTTCTAGGTTCGTCATAACTTTCCTTCCAAGGAGTATTATTTTCAATAGGAAGTTTACACTGGGTCTTCCCTGGTGATTTCAACTTCATGTTTCTACTGCAGTGGATTTGGGTTTGATCCCTGGTCTAGGAACTAAGATCCTGCATGCCCACTTGGCGAAAAATAATAATAATTACATTAAAAAGTTAGCTTGATTTTTTTTTTTTTTAAATCAAGGGAAGGGAAGGAATTCCCTGGCACCCCAGTGGTTAGGACTTTGTGCTTTCACTGAGGTGGCTGGGGACCTCGTTGGGGAACTAAGATCCCATGAGCCATGTAGCATAGCCAAAAAAAAAAAAAAGAGCAGGGTAAGGAAGAAGGGATGCTTTTATTTATTAATATAACACATAATAAAATTGCTATGAAATTTCCTCTAAAAATTTGTGTTCATCAAATAGACCTCTGGAATATAAACAGAAATGAAATATTTTATATAATTTCAGAAAGCAGTTTTATGCCTCTATTAAAAATCTACCTAAAATAAAATCTCCAATTTTTTTGTATGAAGCCCACTAGAATTTACTACCAAGTCCTAAAAAGTAAATCCCCTGGCCAATGGGCTTTGATAGTACATATTTTAGTTCTTTGTAGCTTTTCATGATAACAAATATTCGGTTCTCTCTGCATGAAGACAGTTCTACTGAAAATGCACTGTGAGTCATGTGATGTGAGTCAGATACTGAAAAGGGAAGGGGGCAGTTGGCATGGGGAGAGCTTGGCCAACTGTAGAAATTTGCAAAAAAGGTTTTGCTTATTTCCTTATTCAGAATGCTTTTTCCCTGAGCCAAGGTAGCTGGATTAAAGTCCAGTAGAGTATAACCAAGGTGAGGGGTTTGTACATGGATACATATAGCCCAGGGAAGGATGCCAAGGGATCCGTGGGAAATAAATGCAACAACCAAATGTCCATCAACTGACGATCAGGTCAATAAATTGTGGTCTCTCCACACAATGAAATATTATTCGGCCAAATAGTGACACATGCTACAACATGATGACTCTTGTAAACATTATGCTAAATGAAAGAAGCCAGCCACAAAAGGTCGCATGTGTATGGTCCCATTTACATGAAATATTTAGGAAAAAAAATTCAGAGAGCTCTTGCTTCAGCAGCACATATACTAAAACCAGAATGATACAGAAAAGATTACCATGGCCCTTGGGCAAAGAGGACATGCAAATCTGTGAAGCATTCCACATTCTAAAGAGCATCTGGTGCGTATATGTGCAATGGAATATTACTCAGCCATGAAAAATAATAAGATGCTGCTACTTGCAGTAGCAAGGATGGACCTGGAGATTGTCATTCTGAGTTAAGTTGGTCAGGCAGAAAAAGACAAACATGTGATGTCACTTATATGTAGAGTCTTTAAAAATGGTACAAATGAACTTATTTACAGGACAGAGATAGAGTCACAGATATAGAAAGCAAATTTGTGGTTGCCAGAGGGAGAGGAGAAAAAGGATGGATTGGGAGATTGGGATTGATATATATACACTGCTGCTGCTGCAAAGTCACTCAGTTGCTCTTTGCAACACTATGGACTGCAGCCCACCAGGCTCCTCTGTCCATGGATTCTCCAAGCAAGAATACTAGAGTTGGTTGTCATGCCTTCCTCCACGGAAGAAGGAATTAAACCTAGGAATCAAACCTGCGTCTCTTATGTCTCCTGCATTGGCAGATGGATTCTTTACCACTAGCAACACCTGGGAAGCCCCATATATTTTATATATATGTGTATATATATATATATATATACACACACATATATACACTGCTGCTGCTGCTGCTAAGTCGCTTCAGTCGTGTCCAACTCTGTGCAACCCCGTGGACGGCAGCCCACTAGGCTCCCCCGTCCCTGGGATTCTCCAGGCAAGAACACTGGAGTGGGTTGCAAGTAAAGTCACTCAGTAAGTGTCCGACTCTTCGTGACCCCATGGACTGCAGCCCACCAGGCTCCTCCGTCCGTGGGACTTTCCAGGCAAGAGTGCTGGAGCGGGTGCCATCGCCTTCTCTGATATATGCACACTACTATCTGTAAAACAGATGACTGGTAAGGACCTACCGTGCAGCACAGGGAACTCGGCTCGGTGCTCCAAAATGACCTATGTGGGAAAAGAATCTAAGTGGATTTACATACATGTGTGACTGACTCACTTTGCTCCACAGCAGAAACTAACACAACATTGTAAATCAATTAGATTCCAATTAAAAAAAAACAACAACACAATAACAACAAAAAGAAATCCAGAGAGATAGCAACTAGCTTAGTAGGTGTCAGGGACTTGAAGGGTTGGGGGAATGAGACTGACTGACAGTGGAAATGGTTTTCTTTTGGAATAATGAAAATATTCTGGAATTAGAGGAGATGGTTTTGGAACTTTGTAAATATGCTAAAAGCAAGATGTACACTTTAAAAAGGGAAATTTTAGAATATGTGAGTTATAACACACATGCTCCACAGCAGAAACTAACACAACATTGTAAATCAATTAGATTCCAATTAAAAAAAAACAACAACACAATAACAACAAAAAGAAATCCAGAGAGATAGCAACTAGCTTAGTAGGTGTCAGGGACTTGAAGGGTTGGGGGAATGAGACTGACTGACAGTGGAAATGGTTTTCTTTTGGAATAATGAAAATATTCTGGAATTAGAGGAGATGGTTTTGGAACTTTGTAAATATGCTAAAAGCAAGATGTACACTTTAAAAGGGGAAATTTTAGAATATGTGAGTTATAACACACACACACACACACACACACACACACACACAATTCTGCCCCAGAAACTGGATTGAAAATAGTACAATAAATGCAAGTACAAGCAAACCACAAGATAACAGCAAGGCTGAAACACACCTTCATCATACCCTCATCTACATTATCAAGGTAGAAAGATCAGATGAAAAGATGGCAAAACAATTGAAATTTTCAAGAAAAATAATTGATTATGGTGTACGCCCAAACTAACATAGCATCAATTATATTCAATTAAAAAATAATTGAATTAACATTATCAGTGGACCTCAAACAAAGCATATTTTATACCTTAGATATAACGACCATATGTTCAAGACTATGGGATTCTCACTATAGTATTTTTACAAAATTTCATCAAACTTAATGATAAATGTTTTGTGATCTCTTGTTTAAGAGATCTTGGGCTTCCTTGGTGGCTCAGACGGTAAAGAATCTGCCGGCAATGCAGGAGACCTGGGTTTGAGCTCTGGGTTGGGAAGATTCCCTGGAGGAGGGCATAACAACCCACTCCAGTACTCTTGCCTGGAGAATCCCCATGGACAGAGGAGCCTGGCGGGCTACAGTCCACGGGGTCGCAGAGAGTCGGACACGACAGAGAGACTAAGTACAGGCTGTTTAACACAGAAGTGCAAAAAGAAACACACCACTGGGATAATTTTTCTTCCTATTTAAAACTGGTTAACGTAGTAAACAGAAAACAATACAGCACCAAAATGAAATGCACTCTTTTGTTAGCAGATGGGTTGGAAGACTCAGTGAAAATGTGGTAGAAATTTGGAGAAACACTTATTACAACAAACTATTCAGTGTGGGAGGTTTGCAGTACAGCTGGGTGAAAGTTCAAAAATGTTTTTAGCGTGTTTCAGCTTGTGGTATTTGCAAGATTCATTTGGAGCTACTTTTTGTGAGCCATCAAAAGAGAGATGTGTCAGGGTAGTTGGCCTCAGCATAAAATACTTATTCAAAATAATACACTTTATGGAAACCTGGCAAGTGTAACCATTGCTGGGGTGGGTACTTTGATTAGTAAGATTCCAGAGGAAAGATAGAAAGATGGTCATTTACAAACTGCATCATTATTAGGCAAGCTATTGCAGGAAATAAACTGAAGGGGAAACGCAGATTTTAGAAAATACCATCAATTGGATTTTTTTTTGTAAATGAAGGGAAATCGAGACTGCGGGCAATAGGCCTGGAAATCCCATGGACAGAGGAACCTGGTGGGCCAGTCCATGGGGTCCCAGAGAGTCAGACACGACTGAGCATAGTGTGTACAGGTTAATTCCAAACTCCTAATTTATCTCCGCCTCCCCGCAGCTGCTTCTTTAATGCTAGGGATACATGATCAAAAGTGGGGAACTCACTCAGGAGCCTTTGTGTAGCCAAACCACAGTCACCAGCAGGAACACAGGAGCCCCAAGGCCACCATCTCCCGAGTCACAAATGCCCTCAGGCACTCACAGAACCTGTGACACCGTTAGGGACGTGGCTACAGCGTCTTTATTTTCCACATTTGCGCTCGGCTGGCCATATGCTAAGTGATTTAAGGAAAGTTGACCATGCAGCACATTTAAAATTCTGGTGCCATGAGGGCTAGGTTTGGTTTCTTCAAGGTGAACAGGTGATTGGGCCAGGTATTTTTCTCAGTAAAATGGATTTATTAGAAAAGCAAGACAAAGCTAAATGTGAAGGGAAAATATGTGTAAGACTTCTAGTTAACTAGATAAAAAGGAAGTCATCTTAAATTCTTTCCAAAATAAGCTCCATGTGTGTGAGACAGCATTGCTCAGTTGTGTCCAACTCTTTGTGACCTAATGGACTGTAACCCGCCAGGGATTTATTTTCCAGGCAAGAATTCCAGAGTTGGTTGCCACTTACTCCTCGAGGGGATCTTCACGAACCAGGAACCGAACCTGGGTCTCTCATATTGTGGGCAGTCTTCACTGTCTGAGCCACCAGGGAAGCCCACAAATAATCCCCACAGGAATTGTTAAGATTGGAAAAAGGTTATTTAGACAGTAAGGAAGTCCTGGGTGAACTGCAGGAGTTGGTGATGGACAGGGAGGCCTGGCGTGCTGCAATCCATGGGATCACAAAAAGTTGGACACGACTTAGCAACTGAACTGAACTAAAGACAATAAAACTAAAATAAAAACATTTAAAAATATATTTTAAAAGAAAAATTTAAAGGAAAAAAATTTTAAGTATTTCTTTCAAGAGAAAGAGCAATTAAAAAAAAAAAACATGTTGGCTACGTTTGGACAGAGAAAGAGGAAGATAGGAGAAGGTTGACTTTTACTTTACTACATACATTTTTCAACACTGTTTGGACTGTTAGAATATTTGCATGTGTCTCCTATTGTTTAATATTAATGACTTGTTTGAGCGTTGAGGTTATAGGCCATTTTACTTTCATTTTTATACTTTTTCTGCATTCTTAAAAAACAAATATAATTTGAAGAGTTGAACAGAGAAAAATCCTGACAAACTTAAAAACTGTAAAGCAGGCACTGATTTAATGTAAAACGTCAAAGAGAAGGTGATTATCAAATGATTTTGTCTTTCAAAATATTTATTTCAGGTAGACACTAGGAAGACAGTCACATGTAAAATAGTTCTGTAAAACACTTTGACAAATACACTCATCTGGTCATCAAAAAATAAAAACCTGAAACTAATACTACATTAAGTACTTTGATTGAAAACAGTGTTTTGTTATTTAAGTAAAAAGCCCAAAGCAGTCTCCAGTGAAGAGCTAGTAAGCTCTTCTGTTCATACACACAGCCCTTAGACAAGAATCATAGACATTTTTATCCAGAATGGTCTCTCATCCCCAAATTCTGATCTTTTATTTTTGTTACTCTTATGGAAATTATTCAATGTGTTTATGTGCTTTTCATAAACTTTTTTCCAGAATGCCTAAACCACCACATCAACCTTGAACAATAAATCATTTTTATAAAGTTGTTGTGCAGTCGCTCGGTCATGTCGACTGTTTGCAACCCCCTGGACTGTAGCACCCTAGGTTTCCCTGTCCTTTGCTATCTCCCAGAGTTTGCCCAAACTCACGTCCATCGAGTCAGTGATGCCATCCAACCAGCTCATCCTCTATTGTCTCCTTCTCCTCCTGCCCTCAATCTTTTCCCAGCATCAGGGTCTTTTCTATTGAGTCAGTTCTTTGCATCAGGTGGCCAAAGTACTGGAGTTTCAGCTTCACCACCAGTGAACATTCAAGACTGATCTCCTTTAGGATGGACTG
>SJXQ01007331.1:112467-123996 GCA_006408695.1 Aepyceros melampus | reverse complement strand
TTCTGCCCCAGAAACTGGATTGAAAATAGTACAATAAATGCAAGTACAAGCAAACCACAAGATAACAGCAAGGCTGAAACACACCTTCATCATACCCTCATCTACATTATCAAGGTAGAAAGATCAGATGAAAAGATGGCAAAACAATTGAAATTTTCAAGAAAAATAATTGATTATGGTGTACGCCCAAACTAACATAGCATCAATTATATTCAATTAAAAAATAATTGAATTAACATTATCCGTGGACCTCAAACAAAGCATATTTTATACCTTAGATATAACGACCATATGTTCAAGACTATGGGATTCTCACTATAGTATTTTTACAAAATTTCATCAAACTTAATGATAAATGTTTTGTGATCTCTTGTTTAAGAGATCTTGGGCTTCCTTGGTGGCTCAGACGGTAAAGAATCTGCCGGCAATGCAGGAGACCTGGGTTTGAGCTCTGGGTTGGGAAGATTCCCTGGAGGAGGGCATAACAACCCACTCCAGTACTCTTGCCTGGAGAATCCCCATGGACAGAGGAGCCTGGCGGGCTACAGTCCACGGGGTCGCAGAGAGTCGGACACGACAGAGAGACTAAGTACAGGCTGTTTAACACAGAAGTGCAAAAAGAAACACACCACTGGGATAATTTTTCTTCCTATTTAAAACTGGTTAACGTAGTAAACAGAAAACAATACAGCACCAAAATGAAATGCACTCTTTTGTTAGCAGATGGGTTGGAAGACTCAGTGAAAATGTGGTAGAAATTTGGAGAAACACTTATTACAACAAACTATTCAGTGTGGGAGGTTTGCAGTACAGCTGGGTGAAAGTTCAAAAATGTTTTTAGCGTGTTTCAGCTTGTGGTATTTGCAAGATTCATTTGGAGCTACTTTTTGTGAGCCATCAAAAGAGAGATGTGTCAGGGTAGTTGGCCTCAAGCATAAAATACTTATTCAAAATAATACACTTTATGGAAACCTGGCAAGTGTAACCATTGCTGGGGTGGGTACTTTGATTAGTAAGATTCCAGAGGAAAGATAGAAAGATGGTCATTTACAAACTGCATCATTATTAGGCAAGCTATTGCAGGAAATAAACTGAAGGGGAAACGCAGATTTTAGAAAATACCATCAGCTGGATTTTTTTTTGTAAATGAAGGGAAATCGAGACTGCGGGCAATAGGCCTGGAAATCCCATGGACAGAGGAACCTGGTGGGCCAGTCCATGGGGTCCCAGAGAGTCAGACACGACTGAGCATAGTGTGTACAGGTTAATTCCAAACTCCTAATTTATCTCCCCCTCCCCGCAGCTGCTTCTTTAATGCTAGGGATACATGATCAAAAGTGGGGAACTCACTCAGGAGCCTTTGTGTAGCCAAACCACAGTCACCAGCAGGAACACAGGAGCCCCAAGGCCACCATCTCCTGAGTCACAAATGCCCTCAGGCACTCACAGAACCTGTGACACCGTTAGGGACGTGGCTACAGCGTCTTTATTTTCCACATTTGCGCTCGGCTGGCCATATGCTAAGTGATTTAAGGAAAGTTGACCATGCAGCACATTTAAAATTCTGGTGCCATGAGGGCTAGGTTTGGTTTCTTCAAGGTGAACAGGTGATTGGGCCAGGTATTTTTCTCAGTAAAATGGATTTATTAGAAAAGCAAGACAAAGCTAAATGTGAAGGGAAAATATGTGTAAGACTTCTAGTTAACTAGATAAAAAGGAAGTCATCTTAAATTCTTTCCAAAATAAGCTCCATGTGTGTGAGACAGCATTGCTCAGTTGTGTCCAACTCTTTGTGACCTAATGGACTGTAACCCGCCAGGGATTTATTTTCCAGGCAAGAATTCCAGAGTTGGTTGCCACTTACTCCTCGAGGGGATCTTCACGAACCAGGAACCGAACCTGGGTCTCTCATATTGTGGGCAGTCTTCACTGTCTGAGCCACCAGGGAAGCCCACCAAATAATCCCCACAGGAATTGTTAAGATTGGAAAAAGGTTATTTAGACAGTAAGGAAGTCCTGGGTGAACTGCAGGAGTTGGTGATGGACAGGGAGGCCTGGCGTGCTGCAATCCATGGGATCGCAAAAAGTTGGACACGACTTAGCAACTGAACTGAACTAAAGACAATAAAACTAAAATAAAAACATTTAAAAATATATTTTAAAAGAAAAATTTTAAGGAAAAAAATTTTAAGTATTTCTTTCAAGAGAAAGAGCAATTAAAAAAAAAAACAGATGTTGGCTACGTTTGGACAGAGAAAGAGGAAGATAGGAGAAGGTTGACTTTTACTTTACTACATACATTTTTCAACACTGTTTGGACTGTTAGAATATTTGCATGTGTCTCCTATTGTTTAATATTAATGACTTGTTTGAGCGTTGAGGTTATAGGCCATTTTACTTTCATTTTTATACTTTTTCTGCATTCTTAAAAAACAAATATAATTTGAAGAGTTGAACAGAGAAAAATCCTGACAAACTTAAAAACTGTAAAGCAGGCACTGATTTAATGTAAAACGTCAAAGAGAAGGTGATTATCAAATGATTTTGTCTTTCAAAATATTTATTTCAGGTAGACACTAGGAAGACAGTCACATGTAAAATAGTTCTGTAAAACACTTTGACAAATACACTCATCTGGTCATCAAAAAATAAAAACCTGAAACTAATACTACATTAAGTACTTTGATGAAAACAGTGTTTTGTTATTTAAGTAAAAAGCCCAAAGCAGTCTCCAGTGAAGAGCTAGTAAGCTCTTCTGTTCATACACACAGCCCTTAGACAAGAATCATAGACATTTTTATCCAGAATGGTCTCTCATCCCCAAATTCTGATCTTTTATTTTTGTTACTCTTATGGAAATTATTCAATGTGTTTATGTGCTTTTCATAAACTTTTTTCCAGAATGCCTAAACCACCACATCAACCTTGAACAATAAATCATTTTTATAAAGTTGTTGTGCAGTCGCTCGGTCATGTCTGACTGTTTGCAACCCCCTGGACTGTAGCACCCTAGGTTTCCCTGTCCTTTGCTATCTCCCAGAGTTTGCCCAAACTCACGTCCATCGAGTCAGTGATGCCATCCAACCAGCTCATCCTCTATTGTCTCCTTCTCCTCCTGCCCTCAATCTTTTCCCAGCATCAGGGTCTTTTCTATTGAGTCAGTTCTTTGCATCAGGTGGCCAAAGTACTGGAGTTTCAGCTTCACCACCAGTGAACATTCAAGACTGATCTCCTTTAGGATGGACTGCTTGCATCTCCTTGCAGTCCAAGGGGCTCTCAAGAGTCTTCTCCAGCACCAGAGTTCAAAAGCATCCATTCTTCGGCTCTCAATTTTCTTCAAAGTCCAGTTCTCACATCTGTACATGACTACCAGAGAAACCATAGCTTTGACCGCTGGGACCTTTGTTTAAAATGTGGATGTAGACAAATGAGGGGTCTCAGGTTAAGTGAGAGGCAAGGGCGGGGTACTTATCAATATGGAATGATTTGTCATTTAATCGGCGCAGTGACACTGCTGGGTGTGATTTGAAGGCGGGTCCTATCTGGTAACAACCTGCGTTAATGCAAACATCTTGGATCTAGAATCCTCTCTCGAAGCTATGAATGAGATGCAAAGAACCACTCAGAGGAGGATGAGTAGAAGCCAAGTCCTGGGGGCCGGTGGGGTGCTGGCCAAAGACAGCCAAGTCCTTGTACGCCCAGTGGACAGCGAAGTGTCCTGGGGCGGCTGTCCCGCAGGGTTGTCCCCAGGACACACGCCAGGTGGGCTGGTGCAGGAGAGACAGACTTACACGCACGAGAGGCAGGCAGCAGCCTCGGGGGAGTCAGGGTCGGGGGGTGGACCCCTCCCAGCGAGGCCCCCGGGCCGCCGTGGTGGGTTTGCCACCCCGTCTCTCGCCGTCCCCTCTGAGCCGTCTGCCACCTCCTCGCGCTGCAGGGAGGAGAGCTGGGTGTCTTCCTCCAGCTCCTCCTCGGACTCGGACTCGTCGTTGTAGAAGTGGATGGTGGCTTGCACGGGGAAACTGGCCAGCACCTTCTCCCCGGAGCTCCGCAGATACTCTTGACGCTTAGAAATGGGCAAGTAGAGTCTGAGATTAAAGAAACAAGTACACCATTAGTCAGCCTGAAGACAGTCTTCAACTGCATCGAGAGGAGCCTTTTCTTTAGAAGCAGCTAACGCCCAATCTTCCTCTCTCATTTTGCTTTCAGTGTGCGTGGTGGGTTTTTTTTTTTTAATTCTGTGCACAGTACACAAAACTGAGCAGGTGGGGGGGCACCTGGTGATAAACCCCATTCTAGGTCAGAAATGAGCTACTGAGGACTCCCTGGGAGAGCCAGTGGTAAAGGCTGCGCTTCACTGCAGGGGGCCGCTGCTGGGATCCCTGGTAGGGGAACTAAGATCCCACATGCTCCAGGACCCTGAACAAACAAAAATCCCGAAACCTGCTCTTTGAGGGCTTCCCCGGTAGCTTGGACAGTAAAGAATCTGCCTGCAATGTGAGAGGCCCGGGTTTGATCCCTGAGTTGGGAAGATCCCCTGGAGAAGGGCATGGCAACCCATTCCAGTATTCCTCCCTGGGAAATCTCATGGAGAGAGAAGCCTGGCGGGCTAAAGTCCAAGAGGTCACAAAGAGTCAGACATGGCTGAGCTTTTCTCCAAAATCCCCAGGGGAATCACCCCACATTAGTATTTTTAAAGCTTCCTCAGTGATTCTGGGGCTTCCCTGATACTCAGTTGGTAAAGAACCTGCCTGGCTCAGCTGGTAAAGAATCCGCCTGCAATGCAGGAGACCTGGGTTCCATCCTTGGGTTGGGAAGATTCCCCTGGAGAATTCCATGGACTGTATAGTCCATGGGGTCGCAAAGAGTCAGACACGACTGAGCGACCTGCGCAGCACTTGCAGTGGTTCTATGAGAATTGAAGACTATGGTGTGGAACGCTAGGAGAATGCCCTTTATCCCCAAATCACTCTTTGATCAGCCTGAGGGGCTCAGAACTTCATCTCCAGCAGTTAGTAGCTTTGGGTTTTATTAAAGCCTCTAGTCTTCCAGATTAACCGGGGTAACAATACTCTGCTGAGAGGTAATAGCACAGGGTAGGTTTATTTTGAAGGAAATGACAGCTGGAGAGAGAGGGGCTGAGAGAAATAGAGAGAGGCACACAGAGGAACAGACAGGCTAAGAACGAACCACTTGCCTAAAATGAAACGTAAAAGGATTAGAGCAGTGAGGGTCTTGATCACTGTCAACAGAACTACTGAGATGGCAGAGGTTCCAACCACAGTACAGCATCCATCCAGCCCCTCATTTTCTCCACACCCACAGTTAGGAGGTCTAATTTGCACTAGGCAATATATTAACTTATATCCTGGGAGAAAATAGAAAGGAACCTAAACATCTAAGTGAATAAGCAGATATATACATATACAAGTCACATGCAATTAAACTCATGGCAAAATGTATAATGAGAGATATAAACAAAAAGTATTTGTTTATAGGGGATTTTCCTAGCTAAGATCCCCAGCTCCCAAAGCAGGGGGCCCAGGTCGATCCCCAGGCAGGTAACTAAATCCCACAAGCTGCAACTAAAGATTTCACATGATGCAGCTAAGATCCAGCACAGCCAATAAATATGAGGGCAATTTCAACTTGCAACTGAAACACTGAATAAATAAATGAATAAATTCCAGATATTCAACAGAATATTCTTAAAGTTCCTTAGGGTAATCATAACCAAATAATGTTGGGAAATCACTGAATTATTTTTGATTTTTGAAAATGTATACACTTGAAGACACTAAAGTGTGCTGAAGCTTATATTAAAAGGAATGATATACTTCTATGGTGAAATTAGATATTACCTGACAGGATGCTGAAACCCAAAGGCCCCCTTCGATCCAAAGGTTTCTTGATCACCCCCAGGCTCAAGCTGCAAGGACAGACACATACAAACACAAACACAGTCAAGAATCCTTTGAAAGGAGCATCCTGAAGCCTTTGAAAATAAAATGTAAATAGCTTGCACTTGGGCCTCCCAGGTGGTGCAGCGGTAAAGAATCTTGCCTGTCAATTCATGAGATGCGAGAGATGAGTGTTTGATCTCAGGCTCAGGAAGATCCCCGGCGTAGGAAACGGCAACCCACTTCAGTATGCTCACCTGGGAAATCCCACGGAGCCTCGTGGGAACTCCCTTGGGAGCCTAGTCCACAGAGAGTCAGACACGACTGGGCACACACGTGTGCACAGCCTGCATTTGTCAGGGTCAGTTCCAATTTTAGAGACAATTTAAACAACTTAATATTGATGAGCTCCCCTTCCTTTGACAGTTGTCACAATGTCCCAGCACTGTGAGGGGTCCCAAGATGGAAAGATGAGTTGGACACAGGCCCCCATTTCTCACATTTTAAAATCTAATGGGGAAAGACACACATGGAGGCAAATAACCACACTATAAAAGCATCAAGCAGAAAGATGCTAACTATTCTAAGCAAGGAGGGGGATCAGGAAAGGATTCATGGGAGCCTGGTAGAGACATCGATAGCACTTGGGTATTCAGTTCTGGGCCCATCCATGGTGGAGCAGAGCATCCCCGAGGGTCAGGAAAATAGACAGCATAGGTAGGGAAAGGTAGAGCCCAGTGTGAAATGAATGAGAAACTGCACTGGCAAAAGGGCTCAACAGGAAGTTGAATCCAGATACTGAACACCTTGCAAACACATGACTGAGTCTGGGTTTCATTCTGGAGACAGAATTCAAGACCATTAATGATTTCTAGTTAGGAGTTCAACAATGAGCTGTATATTTTAAGGATCATGGTGGCTGCTGGAAGCAGTGAATAGCATAGATTGGTGAGGTAAGGGCTTGGAGGTCTCTGGCAAGAGGTGACAGAGATTTGAACTCAAGTGACACCAACCAGGGGGCTTTCCAGGTGGCATTAGTGGTAAAGAACCCACCTGCCAATGCATGAGACATAAGAGTTATGAGCTTGATCCCTGCGTGGGCAAGATTCCCTGGAGGAAGGCACGACAACCCACTCCAGTATTCTTGCCTGGAGAATCCTTCGAACAGAGGACCCTGGTGGACTCCAGTCCACAGGATCATACAGAGTCAAGACACAAATGAAGCGACTCAGCATGCATGCAACACCAACCAGAAGGGAAGAGGAAGACAGGTTCCCAAGGACATGCATAGCATTTGAAAGGTAGGATACTGCTCGGTGCAGGCCCTGAACAATCAAAGCAATCTTAAGAAAGGATGACAAGCTCAAGACATCACACTTCTTGGTTTCAAACTAGTAGTATATTACAAAGCTATAGTGAGCAAAACAGTAGTTGATCAAAATCAAAAACAGTCATCAAAACAGTATCAAACAGGTATTGGCTTAAATACAGACACATAGATCAATGGAACAGATTAGAGAGCCCAGAAATAAATTCATGCATATATCATCAATTAATTCATAACGAGGGGCCCAAAAATATATAATGGGTAAAGGACAGTCTTTTCAATAAATGGTGTTGAGAAAACTGAATAACCACGTGCAAACTGGGCCCTTATCTTACACCATACAGAACACATAACTCAGACTGAGTTAAAAATTTAAACACGGTTATTCCCTGGGTTGGAGAAGACTCTTGAGAGTCCCTTGGACTGCAAGGAGATCCAACCAGTCCATCCTGAAGGAGATCAACCCTGGGATTTCTTTGGAAGGAATGACGCTAAAACTGAAGCTCCAGTACTTTGGCCACCTTATGCGAAGAGTTGACTCATTGGAAAAGACCCTAATGCTAGGAGGGCTGGGGGCAGGAGGAGAAGGGGCCGACCAAGGATGAGATGGCTGGATGGCATCACGGACTCAATGGATGTGAGTCTGGGTGAACTCCGGGGGTTGGTGATGGACCGGGAGGCCTGGCGTGCTGCGATTCATGGGGTTGCAAAGAGTCGGACACGACTGAGCGACTGAACTGAACTGAGGTTAGGACTCCACGCTTTCGCGTCCATGGGCTCAGGTTAAATCCCTGGTCGAGGAACAAAGATCCCTTCAAACCACGCAGCTAAAACAAAACAAACAAAAACCAGGAAACAAGCAAAACAAAAATCTTAACAGGAAGACCCGAAATCATAAGCCTCCTTGACATTTTATCAGTCTTATTTTCATAACATGCTATGTTGAGCTAAGGGAAATAATGAGGGTCTTTGGAACAAATCCGTTCCATAATGAAGTTCACTCTTTGAGAGGGGGGCGGGGCGGGCGCGGAGAGGGGTGGTTCTGGAAGTCTGCGCTAAGCTCTTTTGTTATTATTGCTGTTGTTCAGTGGCTCAGTCGCGTCCAAGCCGTTGAAAGGGAAATGAAATCGGGGAGAGTGACCCCCGCTGCTCAGGGGTTTGAGACTTTCCCTTGACTTTAGATTGTATTCTAATTTTGGCCTGCTGACCTGCAGTTCAGGTCACTAGACAGTAGCCCCCTCGCCCCCACCCCTACCGTCCCAGGCCAATGACATTTCTCAAGAAATATAAACAGGGCTTCCAGTGGTTAAGAATACGCCTTGCAAGACAGAGGGCATCTTTCAGTCCCTGGTCCGGGATGATCCCATATGCTGCAGAACAACTAGGCCCTTATGCCAAAACCACCCGGCTCTAGAGCCTACGAGCTGCCTGCCACCACCCGAGCCCACGTGCCTACAACTGGGCTCTGCAACGAAAGGAGTCACCGCAGAAGGCTCGTGCACCACAGCAAAGAGTAGTCCCCGCTACCCTCAACTAGAGAAAGACTGCGCAAAGCAACGAAGACCCAGAGCAGCCAACAAATAAATAAAAAAAAGTTTTTTAAAAAGGAACATACAGCTTAGCTCAGGAGCCGAACAATTCTCCCGCTTTGTCGGGAGGGGGCGCTGCTGAGCAAGAAGCCGGCGGCCCTCGCCTCTCCTGGTTGCGCTCACCTGGCCGGGGCTCCCGGGAACTCAGAGCGGTACGCGGTGGGGGAAGGGGGGGGTCGTTCGCCACTGACTTCTCTGTCCGGCCAATCGGACCCTGCAAAGAGCTGGCCAGTGGGAAGACGGGCAGCTGAGCGCTACAGCTCGCGCGAACACCCACTCTCCACCCCAACCCACTCCCCTGCAAAAAAATCCATGGACAGCTTCATCCATTGTGCCTTGTGGATGATCCATAGAAAGCTCCTATAGCTTAACATTTTTATGCAAGTAATCATTTTTTCTCACCAATGGCCTTCTCATCATAATAGAAAACAGGACTACTTACACTAGGAAAGTGTTCTGTATTTTTTATTTTTGCGAACTGGTAGACTACACATACTTTTCATTTAAAAGAAAATTGGATAATTTTTTCTCCCAAGCACTCTTTAAAATCTTATGCTTACGAACTTAAGTTTGGAAGCAAGAGAAAAAATTACTTCCCATTATCTAGTTATTGCAGGTAAGAATAATTTGGGCTAAGAAAAAATTATATTCCTCATTCATTTAATATAGATTTGATTTGCTTCACTCTTTAAATAGTAACTGAATTAAAACTCCCATTATTCAGACTAATTTAATAAAGGAGTCTAAATATCAAAATGCCAGAGAAGTCTGAACCTGAGTTTCTTATCAGACTAGAAATAACTGCACACTCTGCCGTAAGTGTTACCTAATGGTCCTTCCTAGCCTGATTAACTCTGGCACTTTAAAAGTCATTAATTTATATTTATAACAAAGGACAGGTGAATTCTATGAAAGCAAGTCATTACTCCGGTAAGTATAAAGCACTTTAGTTACCAATGCAGGAGAGGAAAGAATAGTGGTGGCGATTAATCTTGCCCTCCAAAGCCCTCAGCTGGAGTGTGTTGCTCAGAAAGCATGACTTAGGAGCGGCTGCAGACAGGGCCCAGAGTTTCAGAAAGAGTCAGATGGCAGGTGGAGACTTTTCACTCCACCTTCTGGGCCCTGCAGACAGAGCTCTGCCCATATTTGCACTGTGGCACCAGCCTAGTGCTAATTTTTTGAGCCTATGCTCATCTTTTCTCTAATTTGAGGGGAACCAAGGCCTTCTCTTCCCCTCTACCTGCTGTGTTACCAGGGGGAAGAAAAAACTCAACGTGGAAGAAACCTTTTATGATGTCCTTGAAACAATTCTGCCATCATGGCTTTGCTTTTCAAGAAACAGAAGCAAGCCAGAGCCAATCTGTGTCTGAGTCAGATCCCATCAACACCTGACCGGCCAGGTGCCCACTCCCAGACCCCAAGGCAATTCTGCATTAGATGACCGAGGGAGGGACTGGCTGAGGAGGCCTTTCCTGGTCCCTTCATTGTAGAGATGGTGCCGCTTCCTGGCCGAACCAGTTGGTATCTACAAGGCCCACACACTAACCTTACCTCACTTCCAGTTCTGGTGGGCTCAGCTTCCTGAGGGGTCAGAGTCCAAGGTCTCCATGGAGTTTGGCTGGAAGGACAGGGACCAAGAGTGAACCACAGCATTTTCTGCTTAAGAGTTATCACTCTAATCATTTCTAACGTCTGCCTAAATGTCACTGGACACACCAGAATGTTCTTTCAAGTTCTCAGTCTGTGCCTTAAGCCTGTGCTATTTGTGTGTGTGTGTGTGTGTGTGTGTGTGTGTGTGTGTGTGTGTTTCTCCTGCCACATTTCCAGTTCTCTGCCTTCACCAGGCTTTGAGAACTCCCAAATCTGAGACACATTAGTTGAGAAATTTCTCTCACAGCCTGGCTGGATTCTTCAGTTCATTCTCCCCACTGTAGCTGGCTACTTGGTCGCTCATTCATTTCAGCCTCATCTCCCTGACTACTGAAAGATCAGGACTCCAGAGACCAGTCTGCAGAGTTTTACCAGGCAAAAAAAGAGGAACTGAGTTCTCCTCTCTGACAGCCTGACCACCCAGCCCCTTCCCCACCTCCCCTGCTAATTTGATTTTAACTTGACTACCTTAAAAGGGGCTGATATCCCTCCACCCCCAACCCCCGCACCGCCAGGACAGCGAACGCTGAACCCCAAGCACGGGGCAAACAAAGAACATCACCAAGGATGCGACGGTCAACAGGACGCGACACCCCCGCAGGACTCGCTCAGCGGCCAGCCCGGTGGGTTCCAGATCTAGAAACGGAAGCCTTGGTCCACTGCTGGCCACCTCTGGGGCCTCCTCACTTGGGAACGGAGCTCAGGAGCCGATAAGATTCTGCGTCCCTGTCTCACGCCTAGGAACTTGCGGGCCGTCGCCGTCGGGCTCCAAGGTTCCGCCTGGTCACCCCGCGATCAGCGCGGCCGGAGCATCCTGCCTGCCTTGCCCGCACCCACGCGCCGCGGGGACGCCCTCACCTCTCGGGCCCGCGCGGCGCCGGTGGTCCCCGGGGACCGTCCCCGACGCAGTGACAGACCCGTCCCTGCGCCTCCGAGGCTCCGGCCGCCGCCTCG
The DNA here is from genome assembly GCA_006408695.1 of Aepyceros melampus. Taxonomy (NCBI): domain Eukaryota; kingdom Metazoa; phylum Chordata; class Mammalia; order Artiodactyla; family Bovidae; genus Aepyceros; species Aepyceros melampus. The sequence goes on along the minus strand of SJXQ01007331.1, from coordinate 112,576 downwards.
GGTCTCATGGTGCCCTCGGAAGACGCGGCGCCCGCAGTCGGCCGCGCCTTTAACCGCTCCAGCCAGGGCGCTCCCCGACCCGCGCGCTCGGCGCCAGGTTTAAAAACGG
>SJXQ01007331.1:88566-111703 GCA_006408695.1 Aepyceros melampus | reverse complement strand
CGTCCACGGCTGTTAAAGCAGCCGCGGGGTTCGGGGCTGGGGCTGGGGGAGCAGTTACCGAAGGCTGTGGACCCGCCCTGCCTTCGGGGCTGGACCGCGGGCGCCGGGGACGCACCGACTGGGATGCGGAAACTGGCGATGGGGCTGCAGCTTCGCTTCCAGGCGGCGGAAGGCGGCCGACAGACCCCTTGCACCCTTTTCGCCGATGAGGGCCTTGGGACGGGAGGTGGCTTTTTCTGGGAATGGGTGCTATTTACCAGCTGAGCCACAAGGGAAGCCTAATGGAAATCCGACCTCAGTATTCATTGGAAGGAGACTGATGCTGAAGCTGAAACTCCAATACTTTGGCCACCTGATGCGAAGAGCTGACTCATTTGAAAAGATCCTGATGCTGGGAAAGATTGAGGGCTGGAGGAGAAGGAAACGACAGAGGATAAGATGTTGGATGGCATCATGGACCCAATGGACATGAGTTTGGGTAAACTCTGGGAGTTGGTGATGGACAGGGAGGCCTGGCGTGCTGCAGTCCATGGGGTCACAAAGAGTCGGACACGGTTGAACGACTGAACTGAACGGAACTGGGTGCGATTTTCCTCGGGATAGCCCCGGGCCCGGCACAGAAAGCGCCTCGATGAGCCGGGAAGGTGCGCGAGCCCTGGAACACCTGGCCGGGCTGCAGAGCTCTCCGGGGCGTGGCTGTCGCGGTCCCCAGCGCTGGGGCGGGAGTGCTGTTTCATCAGCAGGGCCCCGCGGAAGAACCTGAAGGCGACCAGCCTGGACTCAGGCCCCTCGCTTACAGACGCTCCATCCCCGCCGCCTCTGAGAACGCCACCCTCCATTCCGTGGCTTGCAGTGAAAGTGAAAAAAGTGAAAGTCGCTTAAACCTGTCCAACTCTTTGCGATCCCATGGACTTTAGCCCACCAGACTCTTCTGTCCATGGAATTCTCCAGGCAAGAATACTGGAGTGGGTTTCCTTTTCCTTCTCCAGGGAATCTTCCTGACCCAGGGATGGAACCCAGGATCCAACCCAGGACTCCTTCATTGAAGTCAGATTCTTGACCATTTGAGCCACCAGGGAAGCCCCCTGACTTACAGTAATGGTTTTTGTTTTTGTTTTTTAATCAAAGAGCTTCAGAAATTAAAATGTTTCTGAAGCAGAGCAGGATTGTATGGTCCTTGCCTCCTCGCCATGTCCTCTGCCTGCCTTTTGCCTGTGGAAGACTTTAGTCAAAGAATAAGTTTAATCAGAGAAGTGAGAAAATGCTGAAACAGAGGAAAACAGAGACCAAATGATAATGTAGTCATTAAGCACAGTCAAGGACCTTTAGTTCTTTCTCAAGGACTATAGATAATATTCTGAGCCGTATCCTATGAGCTGTCACATAGATACTGAAACACCAGGTGGAGGTTAGCTTCATGATGACCAGCCGGTGCCCAGGACAGGCGCTGCCACGATTCCGAGAATTGATCACAAAAAAACGGGAACAAATGGACGTGGAAGTGAAGAGTAACTGAACCTAAAACAAGATGATGACCCGACCGCTGAGGACCAGTTTGAAGATGACACATAATACCTTTCAGCAACATTTGCAAATACCTTTCAGCAACAGTTGCACACGTTCTGTTCTTAGGAGCAACCGGTTATGAGGATAATGAAACCTAATTAAAGAAGGGGGCAGACAACCTACCAACACAGAAAGGTTTTATAAAGGGAAGATACAAATGACAGAGTAGATGTGGCCACTGAGTACTGATATTACTATGAATTTTTAACTTTTTAAATGTGTTGTAAATTTTCCACAATGAGACTATATTACTTCTGTGTATGTGGTAAAATATGTTGTTGTTTAGTCGTTAAGTCAGGTCCAACTCTTTGTGACTGCTTGGACTGCAGCTCACCAGGCTTCCCTGTCCTTCACTATCTCCCAGAGTTTGCTCAAATTTATAACCATTGAGTCAGTGATGCCATCCAACCATCTCATCCTCTGTTGTCCCCCTCTCCTCCAACCTTCAATCTTTCCCAGCATCAGGGTCTTTTCTAATAGTTGGCTCTTTGAATCAGATGGTTAAGTTACTGGACCTTCAGCTTCAGGATCAGTCCTTCCAATGAATATTCAGGACTGATTTCCTTTAGGATTGACTGATTTGATCTCCCTGCAGTCCAAGGAACTCTCAAGAGCCCTCTCCAACACCACAGTTCAAAAAGCATCAATTATTTGGTGCTCAGCCTTCTTTATGATCCAGCTCTCATATCCATACATGACTACTGGAAAAACCATAGCTTTGACTCTAAGCTAAACTATACATAACATAAAATTTACCAGTTTAAGCATTGTCAAATATAATTCAGTGGCACTAGACAGACATACATTGCGGTGCAGCCATCACCAGCCTCTGTCCCCAGAATGTTTTCACTGTTGTGAACAGAAACTCTGTACCCATAAAACACTAACTTCCCATTCTTCCTGTCTCCATGGATATAGTTATTCCCAGCTTGTATAATGGGAATTGTTTGTCCTTTAGTGGAACATGTATTAATTTTATAAGTTATACATTTAATCTTCACCTCAACCCTGCAAACAGGCATGATTCCCATGTTACAGATTAAGAAACTGAAGTTGAGAGAGATTAGATAACTGGTGTAAAGTCACCGTCTGATGAGAGACTAACCAAATGCCAAAAATAAAAAATTTAAAGGGCAAAAGGACCCAAGACAGTACCTGCACACACTAGATGCTCAGTTTTTTTTTTTAAATTGGATTATAGTTGATTTACAATGTGTTGTTAGTTTCAAATGTACAGCAATGTGATTTAGTTATACATCTAATATACATTATTTTTCAGACTCTTTTCCCTCCACATTATTACAAAATATTGAGTATATTTCCCTCTGCTGCACAGTAGGTCTTTGTTGCTTATCTACTGTATATATAGTAGTGTGTATCTGTTCATCTCAAACTCTGAATTTATCCTCACCCCTACTAAGTTTTGTCTTTTTTGTTTTGTTTTTCTTTCTGCCCAGCACCTGCAAGAGCACAGTGGCCAAGGCTGGAACAATTTGAACACCAAATAAAGCAGTATTAGGTTATAAGCCAAAACATACAATAAATAATATCTGTTTGTATTGATATCAATAAATATTGAGTGCATGAATACATGGGCACTAATAGGCAAGTGTTCTTTTTTCATATAACTTTATTTTATATATTTATTTATTTGGGGGTGTTCTGGCTGTTCGTGGCTGTGAGGCCTTTTCTCTAGCTGTGGTCTGTGGGCATCTCATTTCGGTAACTTCTCTTGCTGGAGCCAGGGTTCTAGGGGTGCAGAGGCTTCGGTAGTTGCAGTGTGTGGCCTCAGTAGTTGGGGTTCCTGGGCTCCAGAGCGCAGGCTCGATAGCGGTGGTAACGGGCTTGGTTGCTCTGTGGCATGTGAGCTCTTGTTGGGCCAGAGAGCAAACCTGTGTCCCCTGCATTGGCAAGCGGCTTCTTACCACTGAGCCACCAGGGAAGCCCTAGGCAAGTATTCTTTTCACAAGAGTTCCCAGAAGTTTATTTAGACTAGAGAAAGCCATAATTCGAAAAGATACACGCACCCCAATGTTCATTGCAGCTGTATTTATAATAGCCAAGACATGGAAGCAACCTGAATGTCCACTGACAGACAAATGGATAAAAAAGATGTGGTACATATACACAATGGACTATTACTCGGCTATAAAAAAGAAGAAAATAATGCCATTTGCAGCAACACAGATGGACCTAGAGATTATCATACTAAATGAAGGAAGTCAAAGATAAATATCATGATATCACTCATACCTAAAAAAATGATACAAATAAAGTTATATACAAAACAGAAATAGAACCACTGACATACAAAACAAACTGATGGTTACCAAGGGAAAGGGGAAGGGAGAGAGAAATTAGGAGGTTAGGATTAACATAAACACATTACCATATATAAAATAAACAACCAGCAAGGACTTATTGTATAGCACAGGAAACTATAAAAGGTATATCAATGAAAAAGAATATATCTATGTATAATTGAATCACTTTGCTGTACTGACTCTTTTTCGACCCCATGGCTCCTGTGTCCACTGGATTTTCCAGGCAAGAATACTGGAGTGGGTTGCCATTCCCTTCTCCAGGGGATCTTCCCAACCCAACCCAGAGATCAAAACTGAGTCTCCTGTGTCTCCTGCTTTGCAGGTGGGTTCTTTCCTGCTTGAGCCACTGGGGAAGCCCCTAAATCAACTATACTTCATTTTAAAAATTAAACCAAAAAAGGTTTATGCAGATACTCAACTCTCAATGAGATGGAGTGTATATAAACCATACAAACCATAGTTTGAAAATTATGCATGCTTTTGATGAAAATAATGTAATGAAAAGTAATTGATTGGAAATACAGAAAAAAGTTTTTATTTTTTTATTTTTTTCAAGTAAAGGAATTAAAATCCTGGGAAAGAAATACACTGCTGGGGAGATAATTGGGAATTTAAAGGGCTTTTGTGTTACTAAGTATGTTATACTATCTCTTAAACTTTTTTGGATCCAAGAAAGATCTTTATGAGTGAGGAAGAATTTGATGAAAGATATAGAAATCTTAAACATAATTAGGCCCAAGGTTTATAAACTGGAAAATTTGTGTAACTTCAAGTATGCAAATTCCTGCCTGAGAGGTAGTGTGGGAACTAAATAAAATTGAGATTCTGTTTCTTGTTCTGCTCTCTTCAATTAAAATTTCTTTTTCGAATGCTGACTTTCAGCTGTTCCTTGAAAACAAAGGGTAAAGATGTTAACCCTCGGGGTTTCCGGCTTGCCTAGGAGGAGGATACCAAAAGTCAAAACATCTAAGAGGGCAGAATATTTTTACATAAACAGTGTTGAAGACAAGCAGGGAAGTGACCATTTCCTTTCCTTCTGTTTAGGCAGAATCTATTTCCTGTTACCCACTCCACAGAGCGTTCTGTTCCTCTGAAATGCAATTTCGGAATTACAAGATGCTGTTAGTGCTGTTGATGAAGTTTCCTGAAAGATTTTTGGGGGACAAAAAATATGCATATTTGTATCTTCAGGAACAATTTGTTTCACGGGAAACAAATGTTGTATATATATATATTTAACAATTAATTAATTTTTATTTTTTGAAATCATGGCAAGACATATAACTAAATTATACCTTTTTTTTTTCTTTTTAATTTTGGCTGCTCCTGTGGCATCTTACTTCCTCAGCCAGGGATCGAACCAATACCCTTGCGCTGGGAGTGTGGAGTCTTAACAACTGGACTGCCGGGGAAGTCCCTAAAAATTACCATTTTAGCCATTTTTAAGTATACACTTCAGTGGTATTAAATACATTCACATTTTTATGCACCTATCACCATCATCCAACTCCAGAACTTCTTCATCATTCCAAACAAACTCTGCACTCATTAAATAATAACTCCATTTCTCCCTTTCTGTTCTAAGCTTTGACTGTTCTATGTACTTCATGTAAGTGGGTCATGTATTTGTCCTTTAGTGACTGTCTTATTTCATTTAGTATAATACCCTGTTACAGTAGTCATTCAGTTGTGTCTGACTCTTTGTAACCCCATGGACTGTAGCCTGCCACGTTCCTCTGTCCATGGGATTCTCCAGGAAAGAATACTGGAGTGGGTGGCCATTTCTTCCTCCAGGGGATCTTCCCAACCCAGGGACTGAAGCCCGGTCTCCCACACTGCAGGCAGATTCTTTACCAGCTGAGCCAAGAGACAGCAAGGACTTCCCAGATGGTCCAGTGGTTGAGATTTCACCTTCCAGTGCCAGGGATTAGCGGGTGGGGTGCCAGGGTGTGGGTTCCATCCCCAGTGAGGGAGGTAGGATCCCACAGTAACTCAGGGCCAGAAAACCAAAACAGAAAAAAGAGGCAAAGACTTCCCTGGTGGTGCAGTGAAGAAGAATCTGCCTGCCAATGCAGGGGACACAGGTTCAATCCCCGGTCCAGGAAGATTCTACATGCCATGGAACAACTAAGCAGGGAAGCCCAAGAATACTGGAGTAGGTAGCCTATCCCTTCTCCAGCAGATCTTCCTGACCCAGGAATTGAACCGGGGTCTCCTGCATTGCAGGCAGATTCTTTACTAAAGCTATGAGGGAAGCCTAATGAAGACCCAGGGCAGCCAAAATAAATAAATAAACTTTGCAAAAAATCAAACAAACAACAGAAGCAGTATTGTAACAAAGTCAATAAAGATGTCAAAAATGCTCCAACCAAAAAAAGAAAAAAAAATCTTAAAAAAATAACACAAGAGACCCCATATGGAGTCACTTCTGCTAAGCTGCATGTTGCCAAACGAAGACAATTAGAGTCTGGCCTCCTCCAGAAATGAAATCTTTTAAACCAGTCAATCAGGAGTCACCTGCTCAGCGCTAGTGAGGTAACTTGCCTCACAGATCTGCCATCCCCTGAAGGAAGGGGACCTGCCACAAGCAATCTGCATGGTGCCCATCCACTTCCTTGTTCCTGCTCCCTTCTGCCTGTGAAAGCCTTTCATTGTGCACAGCTCCTCAGAGCTCTTTTTTAATCTGCTAGGTTGGATGCTAATTCATAAATCCTTGAATAAAATCAAGATCTTTAAAGTGTACTCAAAGTTTGTTTCTTTAACAGTCTTCCGGGTTCATCTACATTGTAGCAAGTGTCAGAATATCCTTCCTTTCCAAAGCCATGTAATATTCCATTGAATATTATTCTTTTACCCATTCATCTGTCAGTGAACGCTTGGGTTGCTTCTGTCTTTCGGCTAGTGTGAATGATACTGCTATGAACAGCATTCATAAGTCCCCGCTTTTAATTATTTCAGGTATATACTCAGAAGTGAGATTGCTAGATGAAATATATTTGGTTTGAATTCTTATTTTAAGCCTTGAGTTTGCTTTCTTTTTTGAAATTTATTTTTATAGTTATTTTTTAATTTGTGGCTGAACCTTATGTGGGATCTTAGTCCCCTACCAGGGTTCAAACTAGTGCCCCTGTATTGGAAACTGAGAAACTTACCTCTGGACCGCAGGGAAGTCCTTGAGTTTGCTTTTTTTTAATTTATTTTTATCGTTATTTATTTTTTATTTTTTAAATGTTTATTTATTTGACTGTGCCAGGGCTTAGTCACGCATGTGGGGTCTAGTTTCCTGACCAGGGATTGCACCCAGGCCCCTCTGCATTGGGAGCTCTGAGTCTTAGCCACTGGACCACCAGGGAAGTCCCTCGTTATTTTTTAATTTGTGGCTGAACCTTATGTGGGATCTTAGTCCCCTACCAGGGTTCAAATCCGTACCCCCTGCATTGGAAACTCAGAAACTTACCACTGGACCACAGGGAAGTCCTTGAGTTTGCTTTTTTTTTTTTTTTGAGTTTGCTTTTGAAAAACAAAAATTAACATGAAATTTGTGTTCAAGGTAAGAATGGAGGAAACATTTAGTAACCAAGCTTCCCTCCCTGACTGTGGACATCCATGGCTGAAGCACATGATAACTGATGTCTGGACAGTGGAACCATCCCCAGATACTCCCTGCATTAAATCTAGACCAGATCAATGGCCACAAGACACTGATTGGCCTCCCCCAACAGCCTTTACCTCTCAGATCTCATCTACTGCTCAATCTTCCATCCCTCCCCCTAAAGCCCCTGGCCTCTGGACTATTCCTAGACTAGGAACATCCCAGACACACTCACCTCCCGTGTGAACCTGCCTCTTATCTTCTTCAAGACTTTACTCAAGTGTCCCCTGAGGGTGGTGCTTTCTCTGGACATGTGTTTAAATCATCTCTCACTCTCTTTCTTACACACACACATACACACACACTCCCAAGTATTGTCTATCCTCTTTCTTTACCTGCTTTATTTTTGTCCATAGTAAGTGCCACATTTAGCATACTATTATTAGCTTCTTTTTAAAAAATTCTATAGTGCTTTAAGATTTTCAAAAGTTTCACACACATGATTTCATGTAATCCCATAATAACCCTAACCCTTTTATTCCCCCTCTGCACCTATTTTTCCCCATCCTGTTCCCTTCCCTCCCGCTGGTAACTACTAGTTTTATTGTGTGTGTGTGTGTGTGTATGAATCTACTTCTTTTTTGTTTTATTCACTAGTTGTTGTATTTTTTTAAGATTCCATATATAACTGGTACACACAGTATCTGTCTCTCCATCTGACTTATTTCACTTAGCATCAGTCAGTTCAGTTCAGTTGCTCAGTCGTGTCCAATTCTTTGCGACCCTGCCAGGCCTCCCTGCCCATCACCAACTCCTGGAGTTCACCCAAACTCATGTCCATCGAGTCGGTGATGCCATCCAGCCAGCTCATCTTCTGTCGTCCCTTTCTCCTCCTGCCCCCAATCCCTCCCAGCATCAGGGTCTTTTCCAAAGGGTCAACTCTTCGCATGAGGTGGCCAAAGTATTGGAGTTTCAGCCTCAGCATCAGTCCTTCCAATGAACACCCAGGACTGGTCTCCTTTAGGATGGACTGGTTGGATCTCTTTGTAGTCCAAGGGATTCTCAAGAGTCTTCTCCATAATGCCCTCCAATTCCATTCACATCGTTGCAAATGGCAGTTCAGTTCAGTCGCGCAGTCGTGTCCGACTCTTTGCGACCGCATGAATCGCAGTATGCCAGGTCTCCCTGTCCATCACCAACTCCCTGAGTTCACTCAGACTCACGTCCATTGAGTCCATGATGCCATCCAGCCATCTCATCCTCGGTCGTCCCCTTCTCCTCCTGCCCCCAATCCCTCCCAGCATCAGGGTCTTTTCAGCTTTTCATTTTTTGTGGCTGAGTAATATTCCGTCGTGGCTTCCCAGGCAGCTCAATGGTAAAGAATCTGCCTGGAGTGCAGAAGTCATAAGTTTGATCCTTGGGCCAGGTAGATCTCCTGGAGAAGGAAATGGCTCCTCACTCCAGTGTTCTTGCTGGGAAAATCCCATGGACAGAGGATCCTGGTGGACTACAGTCTGTGGGGTGGCAATGAGTCAGACACGACTTAGGGAGCGTGCACACACACCACATCTTTATCCATTCAAATATTCATGACATTTAGCTTGTTTCCATGCCTTGGCAATTATAAATTATGCATCTGTGAACACTGGGGTGTATGTTTCCTCTAGAATACATGTTATATTTTTACATTAATGTACTATTTTAAAAATCTTTTATTATTGTCTGCCTCTCCCAGTAGGATGTCAGCTCCATGAAGGCCAGAATTCTGTTTGTGTTCACTACTATATCCTGGTTTTTACAACAACAATATAGAAGGTGCTGGAGAGTGTGTAGCTTCTGCAGGAAATGAAGGAAAAACTTAGCAATGGTCTAATTTAATTATGTATGCTGACCTAACCTTCAAAGCGAGAGAATACGGAAAGCAATGTTTTAGCCACATGTGGCAGGTGATAAAAAATAGGATCTCGCTTCAGGCTGTCCCCAAAGAAAACAGGATGGTATTCCACTGAAAGAGGATCAAAAAGTAGCACCAAAAGATATGTCTAAGTTCCTACCCCAGCATCTGTGAATGTGAGCTTACTTAGAACAGGGTCTTTGCAGATGTGATTCGATTTAGAGTGAACCCTAAATCCAGCAACGGGTTTCCCTGTAAGAGAAAGGCAGAGGGAGACCTGAAGCAGAGACACAGGGAGAAGGTGTGAAGACAGAGGCAGATTCTGGAATAACACACCAAGGCAAGGAATGCCCAGGACTGTGCAGCCACCCAAATCCAGGGGAGCCTCCAGGATGAAGAAAGCTGCAGACACCTCGATTTCAGCCTTCTCGCCACCCGGGCTTTGAGAGGATAAACTTCTGTAATTTTAGGCCACCCAGTTGATGTTTATTTGTTATGGCAGCCCCAGGAAACGAATACATCCTCGATGGAGCCTATTTTTTTGGAAGTTGGGGGCTCACCATGGCTTGCAGGATCTTAGTTCTCCGATCAAGTGCCTCCCGCAGAGGAAGCACTGGGTCCTAACGATTCAACCACCAGGGAAGTCCCAAATACGTCCTCCATAGTTGTATCTAAGATTCACTTATTTTTTTTTAAAAGACTTATTCGTTCATTTATTTATTTTGAGCTGTGCTGGGTCATCGTTGCTGCTTGGGATTTTCTCTAGTTGCAGTGAGCTGGGGCTGCTCTTTCTAGTTGCAATGCTCGGGCTCCTTTCTCACTTCAGTGGTTTCCCTGGCAGCAGTGCGGCTCCTAAAGCGGAGGCTCGGTAGTTGCCCTGAGGAGCTCTGTTGCCCCGAGGCATATGGTATCTTCCCAGATCAGGGATGGAACCCATGTCCCTTGCATTGCAAGATGGATTCTTAACCACTGGACCACCAGGGAAACCCTAAGATTCACTTTATTAATTGTGTCTGTAAGAGGACAAAGAATCACATAGTTCCACTTTGCCTATGTCTTTTGAGTGCTGTGTGAAAAAAAAAATTGACATAAATATAGATGGTTCAAAACTAGGAAAAGAGTACATCAAGACTGTATATTGTCACCCTGCTTATTTAACTTGTATGCAGAGTACATCATGTGAAATGCTGGGCTGGATGAAGCACAAGTTGGAATTAAGGCTGCCAGGAGAAATATCAATAAACTCAGATATGCAGATGACACCATCCTTCTGGCAGAAAGTGAAGAGGAACTAAAGAGCCTCTTGATGAAAGTGAAAGAGGAGGGTGAAAAAGCTGGCTTAAAAGTTGACATTGAAAAAACAAAGATCAGGGCATCCGGTCCCATCACTTCATGGCAAATGGATGGAGAAACAATGGAAACAGTGGCAGACTTTATTTTCTTGGGCTCCAAAATCATTACAGTTGGTGACTGCAACCATGAAATTAAAAAATGCTTGTTCCTTGGAAGAAAAGTTATGACCAAACTAGACAGTATATTACAAAGGAGAGACATTACTTTGGTGACAAAGATCTGTCTAATCAAAGCTATGGTTTTTCCAGTAGTCATATATGGATGTGAGAGTTGGACTATAAAGAAAGCTGAACGCAGAATTGATGCTTTTGAACTGTGGTGTTGGAGAAGACTCTTGAGAGTCCCTTGGACAGCAAGGAGATCCAACCAGTCCATCCTAAAGGAAATAAGTCCTAAATATTCATTGGAAGGACTGATGTTGAAGCTGAAGCTCCAATACTTTGGCCACCTGATGCTAAGAACTGACTCATTTGAAAAGACCCTGATGCTGGGAAAGATTGAGGGCAGGAGGAGAGGGGACGCCAGAGGATGAGATGGTTGGATGGCATCCCTGACTCGATGGACATGAGTTTGAGCAAGCTCTGGGTTTTGATGATGGACAGGGAAGCCTGCCGTGCTGCAGTCCATGGGGTTTTGAAGAGTCGGACATGACTGAGCGACTGAACTGAACTGACAGATATAGTCTGGCATGCAATATGAGGGAAGCCACACCCCAGATCCTGAGCTGCGAGTGGCCTGTGGGGTCAATTCCTGGGTCCTCCGTTACAGGAGCAAGACCACAGACGCTCCGGAAATGGCCTGCCCTCGCGCTAATACTAGCCAATGGAGTCGTCTTAGCTTTGGCTAACTTTTGCTGAGCATCCATTATGTGCCTGGCACTGTGGTTTAAGAATATTAATTCACTCGGTCCACACAGCCATACAAGGGTGAGAGTAGTATTATCCACACTTGACAGGTGAAGGGCCAAACTCATGGAGACGTTGAATCATTTTTTCCTGGAAGAAAAGTTCAGTGTTCACTGCCATACCTTTCTGTATCGCTATGATCTCTTCTATTTCCTTCTTCAATAATCATGTAATACTTACTGTGTTTGACACACTCCTTCTGTCGCTGGGGTTGGGCGGCCAGCAAGACACACATGTTTTTGTGCCTACATTGTTGCTTATTGCGGAGTCGTGTCCGACTCTCTGCTTCCCCACAGACTGCAGCAAGCCAGGCTCCTCTGTCCTTCACTGTCTCTTGGAGTTCGCTCCAATTCAGGCCTATATTAGAAAGTTTATATACAAATTTGGAAAGAAATTTAGTAAAAAAAAAAAAAATACAAATTTAAATCATTTCCTCAAGGTCACCCAGAAAATCAGGAGTTAGACACGAACTCACAAGGGCTCTCTAGAGTTTAGCATGTTAAAAACCCCAACCAAGTCAACAGATTTAATTAGCTTAATTACATGTTTCACTTAGTATGCTGTGCCTTGTCTGGAAGCTAGAAGGGTGGGCACTCCATAGAATTGTACAAAATGGAGGGCTTTTATTAGAGAAGGGTGGGACAAGGGAGCTATGAGCAAAAGAAAAGAAAGGATTATTTTCAGTTGGAGACATTTTGGGGGGAAAACAGAAAGACAAGTGTTTATTTTTTTTGGTGGCATTGCATAGCAACTTAGTTCCATGACCCAGGAGCGAACTGGTGTCCCCTGAGTCTTAACTTCTGTATCACCAGGGAAGTGTCTAGGCAATGGTTTATCATGCTGATCCCCGCTTCTTCCTCGGGGAGAAAGGCAAGTCCGAAGACTGATGACCTCATTGGTGCTGACCAGAAAATTCCAAATTGGTTGGCTAAGATCACATTTCCAAGGAAAGTCAAAACTACAATTAGGCCGGGTATGAAAGCTGGGTTTGGTATCATGGGCTTTTAGCATCAGCGACATCATTTTGGGTCCGTGGTTTTCTTTTTAAAGGGGCTTAGCAAGCATGCCACATGGAAGATAGGCATCCCTCCACCCCGCACCCCACCCGTCACCTGCTGGATCTGATCTGATAGTCCAGGGGTAGCCACAGTTTGGCCTGGATGAAAGGCTAAATTGTGCTGGGTGCTGCAGCAAGACCCAGAGTTCATTCTGATTGTCCTCAAATGACCCCATGCAGGCTCCTGGTCATGTTGAAATTCTGCTTCTACTTTAAGTTGAAATTCAGGCCTCCCTTGTTTCCTCTGACCCTCCGGGTTATTATGGTGTTGAAAGCTGAGAACGCTGACCAGGGACTGAACCCGAGGTTATGGCAGTGAAAGTACCGCATCCTGGGCCATCAGTGAACTCTTCCCAAAGGGAGAACACTTCGATGGACGATGGACGCATACTTCAAAGGAGTTAAGAGAGGAACAAGGAGAACATTAGGAGAAAAGGGAAGACAACCCTTGGAATCTATGGCCCCTGGAAATGCAGTGTTTTCCAAACCTTTGAAATAAAGAGGAGTACATTTGCCCAGCTCACTGCCCATTCCATGTGGGAGGCATCTGCAAGATTGCGTGTCACCTTTTAAACTAAGAGTTTGCAACCTTCTCGTGGTCTCCACTGGTCAGCTCACACAGGTGGGTCAGGCTCTCGAGTCAGTTCTTTGGCATCAACCTTCCTTGTGGTCCAGCTCTCAAAACCTGGAGGCACTGTGAAGCAGCAGCTGTATCGTTGCTGTTCAGTCCCTCAGTCGTGTCCGACTCTTTGAGACCCTGTGGACTGCAGCAACATCCACTGGATCATCGAAAAGGCACGAGAGTTCCAGAAAAAAATCTACTTTATTGACTATGCCAAAACCTTTGACTGTTGTGGATCACAACAAACTATGGAAAATTCTTAAAGATTTGGGAATACCAGAACACCTGATCTGTCTCCTGAGAAATCTGTATGCAGGTCAAGAAGCAACAGTTAAAACTGGACATGGAACAACAGACTGGTTCCAAATTGGGAAAAGAGTACATCAAGGCTGTATACTGTCACCCTGACTATTTAACTTATATGTAGAGAACATCATGTGAAATGCAGAGCTGGAGGAAGCACAGGCTGGAATCAAGATTGCCGGGAGAAATACCCATAACCTTAGATATGTAGATGACACCACCCTTATGGCAGAAAGTGAAGAAGAACTAAAGAGCCTGTTGATGAAAGTAAAAGAGGAGAGTGAAAAAAGTTGACTTAAAGCTCAACATTCAGAAAACTAAGATCATGGCATTCAATCCCATCACTTCATGGCAAATAGATGGGGAAACAGTGTAAACAGTGGCAGACTTTATTTTTTAAGGCTCCAAAATCACTACAGATGGTGACTGCAGCCCTGAAATTAACAGATCCTTGTTGCTTGGAAGAGAGGCTATGACCAACCTAGAGAGCATATTAAAAAGCGGCAATTTTACTTCGCCAACAAAGGTCCATCTAGTCAAGGCTATGGTCTTTCCAGTAGTCATGTATGGATGTGAGAGTTGGACTATAAAGAAAGCTGAGCGCAGAAGAATTGATGCTTTTGAACTGTGGTGTTGGAGAAGACTCTTGAGAGTCCCTTGGACTGCAAGGAGATCCAACCAGGCCATCTTAAGGAGTAAGTAAGTAAAGTGACTCAGTCATGTCCGACTCTTTGTGACCCCATGGACTGCAGCCCACCAGTCTCCTCAGTCCATGAGATTCTCCAAGCAAAAATACTGGAGTGGGTTGCCATTTTCTTCTCCAGGGGATCTTCCCGACCCAGGAATCGAACCTGGGTCTCCCACATTGGAGGCAGACGCTTTAACCTCTGAGCCACCAGGGAAGCCCATCTTAAAGGAAATAAGTCCTAAATATTCATTGGAAGGACTGATTTTGAAGCTGAAGTTCCAATACTTTGGCCACCTGATGCAAAGAACTGACTCATTTGAAAAGACCCTGATGCTGGGAAAGATTGAAGGCAGGAGGAGAATGGGACGACAGAGGATGGGATGGTTGGAGGGCATCACCGACTCGATGGACTTGAGTTTGAGCAAACTCTGGGAGATAGTGAAGGACAGGGAAGCCTGGCATGCTGCAGCCCATGGGATCGTAAAGAGTCAGACACGACTCAGCGACTGAACAAGAGGGAACTAGACCCCACATGACACAACTAAGAGCTGGCACGCCCACTCCAAGAGGAGAAGGGGACAACAGAGGAAGAGGTGGTTGGATGGCATCGCCGACTGGATGGACATGAGTTTGAGCAAGCTCCAGGAGTTGGTAATGGACAGGGAAGCCTGGTGTGCTACAGTCCATGAGGTTGCAGAGAGTCGGACATGACTGAGTGATTGAACTGAACTGGACTACAGCCCGTCCAGTCCAGGGGAAGATCCCCTGGAGAAAGAAATGGCAACTCACTCAAGTATTCTGGCCTGGAGAATCCCATGGACAGAGGTGCCTAGCAGGCTACAGTCCATGAGGGCGAAAGAGTCGGACAGGACTTAGACTAAACCACCACTACATACACGTTAGTTCCTACTTCAAATGGCTCAGACGGTAAAGCGTCTGCCTGCAATGCGGGAGACTGGGGTTCGATTCCTGGGTCGGGAAGATCCCCTGGAGAAGGAAATGGCAATCTACTCCAGCACTGGAAAACCCATGGACGGAGGAGCCTGATAGGCTGCAGTCCATGGGGTCACAAAGAGTTGGACATGACTGAGCCACTTCACTTCACTTCATGAGGCCAAATGAGATTATCATACTAGTAGAAGGGTGGTGACATTTCTTCCATCTAATGGCCTGGAGCTATCTTGTGGTTTTGTTTTTGGTTTTATGCGAAGAGTTGACTCATTGGAAAAGACCCTGATGCTGGGAGGGATTGGGGGCAGGAGGAGAAAGGGACGACCGAGGATGAGATGGCTGGATGGCATCACAGACTCAATGGACGTGAGTCTGAGTGAACTCCGGGAGTTGGTGATGGACAGGGAGGCCTGGCGTGCTGCAATTCATGGGGTCGCAAAGAGTCGGACACGACTGCGCGACTGAGCTGAACTGAAACAAGCCTACTTTCCAATAGATTTCTTGAAAGTGAAAGTGAAAGTGAAGTTGCTCAGTCGTGTCCGACTCTTTGCGACCCCATGGACTGTAGCCTATCAGGCTCCTCCGTCCATGGGATTTTCCAGGCAAGAGTGCTGGAGTGGATTGCCATTTCCTTCTCCAGGGGATCTTCCCGACCCAGGAATTGAACCCCGGTCTCCCGCATTGCAGGCAGACGCTTTATGGTCTGAGCCACCAGGGAAGCCCTCATTAACTTACAGTGGGTCCCCAAAGTTTCCTAGGCTTCCTTCTCTATCTTTAGGGATCGAACCCAAGTCTCCTGCATTGTAAGTGGATTCTTTACCAACTGAGCTAGGAAGGAAGCCCAGTAGTGTGAAAGTAAGTAAATAAGTAAAGTCACTCAGTCGTGTCCGACTCTTTGTGACTCCATGGACTGCAGCCCACCAGGCTCCTCAGTCCATGAGATTCTCCAGGCAAGAATACTGGAGTGGGTTGCCATTTCCTTCTCCAAATGCTTCTCTTAAATGCTATAATCCCTACTTTATTTAGATCTCCTATTTTCCCTGATGTCCTTTCTTCATCCCAAGATTCCATCTAGATACCACATTACAATTAACCATTCCTTAAGATCCTCTTGCCTGTGAAGTTCTCCAATTCTTCCAATGGCTGACTTTGACAGAATTTGTCTAATGTTTTTCTCATGATTTATTTGGGTTAAGGATTTGAGGTATAATAATAATAATAAAAAGAAATTTTGGTCTTTGTTCCTAAAATCCGTGGAATTTCCCTCTATGATAAGAGAGTCTCTGTTATTCATAATGAGTCCCTTTCAAGCCTATCAAAGTTTATGTTAATGAGGTGATAATTGGCGAACTTCTAAATGGCTTAGGATGGGGGCTGGGGGTCCAGAGGAGCCAACCAAAGCGGTTTGGCACTTTCTCCTGATCTGCTTCAAGAAACCTCTATAAAAACCCTTGGGAAGTGCTACCCAGAGGGCAACCCGGAGAGAGCTCGGACCGTCTGCCTCCCCCACCTCCTGCTTCTGAGCATTTCTCACCGGAAACAGTAAGTACAGCGCTTGGCTGCCTTCTGTGTTTAGCAAATTATCAAACCGGGAGCTGGATGGTGGGAACCGGTGGGCCTTTTCGTCTGGCGGGGCTTTAGAAATGCCCTGTAGCCTGGGTACCCGGATTCGCGGCTGGCGTCTGATATGGGGGGCAGAAAATCGAAGAACCGGTTGTTGATGTTAGCAAAGACCCCACATATCCATATTCGGTGTTCATCCGGGGTGAGACCAGAGGAGGCAAGCGGAGGGCCTCTTATTTTTGCTCAACATCTTTCCAGGAGGGTTTATAAGGCTGGATGGAGTGAGACTGGGGACTGCGGGAAGGAGGATTAAAGAGCTAAAAGGCCCACAACGGGCAGGCGGTGGGGAGAGATGTCTCCAGGATGAGAAGCATCCGCGGGTTGTTGGTTTTTTTTTTTTTTTTTTTTCTCCTGAATCTGGTCCGCTCTTGCAAGAAGGGACTCATTGGAAAAGACTCTGATGCTGGGAAAGATTGAAGGCGGGAGGCGAAGGGGACGACAGAGGATGAGATGGTTGGATGGCAGCACCGATTCGATGGACATGAATTTGAGTAAATCCGGGAGCTGGTGATGGACTGGGAAGCCTGGCGTGCTGCAGTCCAGGCGGTCGCGGAGTCGGACACGGCTGAGCTGAGCTGAGCTGAGCGGCACTGAGCGCGGTCCAGCTCCCGCGCTGCGGGCGCCCCGGGGCCCCGCGGAGGCCCGGGAGGTCCGCAAGCCCAGCCTGCACGGCGGCTGCCTGGCCACGAGGGGGCGCCGCGCGCGGCGGCGGGTCAGGCGGGCGACCCTCGGGCGGAGAAGCCGGCTGGCCTGCCCGCTTCAGAAGTATCTGGAGCGCCGCACCGGCCAGGGAGAGTGTCGGGTGGGATAGGGGGTCGCCGCCCCTCCGAAGGCCTCGTTCGTCTTTGGTCGGGGTCGCGGGGGCGCTCCGGGGTTGAGCCGGCTGAGCCGCGTCAGCCAGCGAGAGAGGCGGAGTCTCCGCGAGGCCGGGCAGGGGCCGGCGGCACTCGCGCGCCTCCCGCTGGGGAGCCCCAGCTGGCACGGCCCGCTCCCAGTGCGCACGCGCGGCCCAAAGCGCCAGCGCGCCGGGCCCGCCCCCGTGCTCGCCGCGGGGGCTCCTGGCCGGGCTCGGACGCACGGATTAGGGGCGGCAGCTGAATTGGCCCGGCCGCAGCCCGCAAGCGGGGACGAGTTTTTCTGGAAACTGCGTGTGGGCAGAGGCTTTCTAATCACCCAGGATCCAGATGCAAGGGTGAAAAAAACCAACAACACATCGCTACTGTTCAGTTCAGTTGCTCAGTCGAGTCGAGTCTTTGGGACCCCAGGGACTGCAGCACACCAGGCTTCCCTGTCCATCACCAACTCCCGGAGTTTACTCAAACTCCTGTCCATTGAGTCGGTGATGCCATCCAGCCATCTCATCCTTTGTCATCCCCTTTTCCTGCCTTCGATCTTTCCCAGCATCAGGGTCTTTTCAAATAAGTCAGTTTTTCGCATCAGGTGGCCAAAATATTGAAGTTTCAGCTTCAGCATCAGTCCTTGCAATGAATATTCAGGATTGATTTCTTTTAGGATGTATGGTTGGATCTCGCTGCAGTCCAAGGGACCCTCAAGAGTCTTCTCCAACACTACTGTTCAAAAGCATCAATTCTTTGGTGCTGAGCTTTCTTTATAGTCCAACTCTCACATCCATACACGACTACTTGAAAGACCATAGCTTTGACTAGACGGACCTTTGTTAATCCCTGGTTGAGGAGGGGACTGGAACCCACTGTCATTTCATAGGAACTGAAGAATTGGTGATGGACAGGGAGGCCTGGCTTGCTGCAGTCTGTAGGGTCGCAAAGAGTCGAACATGACTGAGGGACTGCCCTGGTGTCAGGACTTACTGAATCTCAGGTTCTTTTGTCTCCTTGCGGAAAGATTTCAGCATGAGGCAAAGAGATGAACACAGTTTATTAGCATAGGACGCTAGTGTGAGATACTGGTGGGCAGGCAAGGGCTCGCAGCCCTAAGAACAAAGAGGGCTACATTTGTATAATCAAAGCAAAAGTTGTGGGGGAGACTATGCATGGAGAGGGGGAAGGGTGTATGAACAATTTTTGTACCTTCTCAATTTTTCTGTGAACATGAAACTGCTCCCAAAAAGCCTTGAAAAAATAAAGTTAATGTTGTTTGCAAAAAATAAAGTGGGGAGAAGACCGTCTTTTTCCTCACTTTTGGGTAGACATCAAGGCTTACATCTTTAGTTATTTGAACCTAGATGGTCTAACTGGGTGATTGTCATATGGTGGAGACATACACTAAAATGGAAACTTTCCTAGTGACTCAAACAGCAAAGAATCTGCCTGCAATGCAGGAGATCTAGTTAGATCCCTGGGTGGGGAAGAGCCCCTGGAGAAGGTCATGGCAACTCACTCCAGTATCCTTGCCTGAAAAATTCCATGGACAGAGGAGACTGGCAGGCTTCAGTCCATGGGGTTGCAGAGCCAGATGGGACTGACCGAGTGACACTTCCACTTTCACTTTATACTAAAATATGATGATTCAGCTCAGGTTTCAGCATAATGTCCCCTTTCACCAAGTTTCTTTCACCTTGCCCTTTATTCCTGTCTTGGCTACATGCATAAATGCTCTTCTTCAAGGACCATTAACTCCCTGACTTCTGTAACAAGATTTGGACTCCATATGTATTATCTTGTGTTTTAACTATTAAGACTTCTGGCTTGAGTATGCCTGGCACTTGAACATGCCTGGTCTTCCTTCAAGGCAGTATAGATTGAACCTGTGTCCTCTGCATTGCATGGCAAATGCTTAAACGCTGGACCACCAGGAAAGTCCCATTTATCAAATTTTATATATAGTAGTGTGTATATGTGGAGGAGGAAATGGCAGCCCACTCCAGTATTCTTGCCTGGAGAATCCCATGGACAGAGGAGCCTGGTAGGCTACAGTCCAGAGGGTCGTGAGATATGACTTAGCTACTAAAGAGAGAGAGAGAATGTGTATATGTTAATTCCAAACTCCCAGTTTCTCCTCCTGCCCCTTCCTCTTTGGTAACCTTAAGTTTGTGTTTTGTCTGTGTTGAACAAAACTCTTTGACTATATACTTTCTGTGTGTAAACAAGCAAAGAAAATTTGAACTTCACTTAGTTAGTAGTGGCCTTTTCCAGCAATTCTGAAAGTATTTTCTGTGTATTTTGGGATTAAGCAAATTAGGCACTATCACAGCATTGCTGGGAGCTAGGAGTCTCACCATGGGAGAAAGTGGTACAAGTCTGGAGGAAGGAAGGCCAGGGAGAGCTCTGTAGACTGGACTCCAGTTCCCAGATCTGCCTGCTGAAAGAACTTTGGGACCAGGGCCGCCCCAATGGCCCTAAGCATTCCTAGTGTTCATATTTTGGTTCTAAATCCCATCCTCCAAAGTTCCTTGGAGAAGTAGCTCACTCAGTGAGAGTGCAATTGTTAGTCAGTCAGTCCTCTGACTCTTTGTGATTCCATGGACTGTAACCCATCAGTCTCCAGTATAAAAAAAATACATATTACCCAGTCTCAAAGGATCACTCCACAGAGTATTTAATAATTACAAAGGGAAAAAAGGAAGCTTTACAGTGGGAAAATTGTCGAATACCACCTTAACCATGTGATCAAAATCAGCACCACAGAGAATGAAGTAAAAAAAAGTGCCAAATATGCATAACTTGAATTGGATCATGGGGTATGTGTGTTAGTTGCTCAGTCGTGTCCGACTCTTTGAGACTCCATGGTCTGTAGCCTGCCAGGCTCCTCTGTCCGTGGAATTCTCCAGGCAAGAATACTGGAGTGGGTTGCCATTTTCTTCTCCAGAGGATCTTTCTGATCCAGGGTCTACTGCATTGCAGGCGGATGCTTTACCATTTGAGCTACTAGGGAGGAATCCTGGAATAACATCAGACAAACTAAAATTGAAGGACAGACTACAAAATAATGGGCCTGATTCTTTTTTTAAGAGTAATCACTAGACTTTATTTGAACAACTGGGAAAATATTTCCTTAAACTGTTTATAAGTGGGAAGGGATGCATGGTATTGGAAGCACACGAAGGAAAGAGGGAGGAGGGTGGGGAAAGAAAGTTGGAAAGCAAAGAAACAAAAAGGCCAGGAAAGAAATACTGCATTGAATTAACCATAGACCAGAGTACCTTTCATCTTACGTACCCTTAATACATTCATGAAACTTGCAGAGATATTTCCATTAGTTAAATGGGAAACTTCCACAAAGTTGTGTCTGATGCTTGGGACTCTATAGACTGTAGCCACCAGGCTCCTCTATCCATGGGATTTTCCTGGCTAGAATACTGGAGTGGGTTGCCATTTCCTTCTCCATGGGCCTGACTTTTAAAAACATGTTTACGTTGTGGGACTTACCTGTTGGTCCAATGGTTAAGGCTCCATGCTCCCAATGAGGGGGGTTGGGTTTGATCCTTGGTCAGGGAACTAGATCCCACATACTGCAATTAAGACCTGGCTTAGTCCAAAAAATAAAGTCTAAGTCATGAAAGACAAAGATTAGGGAACTGTTCCAGAGTAAAGAGGAATAAAGAGACATGACAACTCCGATGAAAAGGTGTAACTTTGAAGTAGGAAAAATATTTCATAAAGGATGTATTGGAACAATTGGTAAAATGTGAATATGGACTCAGTAGTAGATGTTAGCATTGGATCCATGTTAATTTTCTGAACTTGATCATCATAGGGTGGTTACCTAAGAGAGCCTTCT
This sequence comes from Aepyceros melampus, assembly GCA_006408695.1. Lineage (NCBI taxonomy): Eukaryota > Metazoa > Chordata > Mammalia > Artiodactyla > Bovidae > Aepyceros > Aepyceros melampus. The sequence continues at coordinate 90,127 of SJXQ01007331.1, read as the reverse complement.
CATTCTTAGGTAATAATCCCTAAAGTATTTGTGGGTGAAGAGTCAAGATTTCTGCAACTTAATATCACATGGTTCAGGGAAGAAAAAAAAAGTCTCTGTTTTGCTTTGTACCACTGAATTGGATATGCCACAATTTACACTCTATTTCCCTATTGTTGAACATTAAATTTTCCAATTTAAAAAATCATTCTGACAAACAATGATGCTATCAATATCTTTACGAATAGAAATTCTTTCTTTTGTCACCATCTTTAGTATAAATGCCCAGAATTAGAAAATACCAAATCAAAGAGTGCCAGTGTTTTTAAAGCCTTTAAGAAGAGAGTAGTAATTCAAGATGCTAAGAGTGCTTGATTTAAATAGAAGATTGTAAGTAACCATGGGAGGTGAGAGCACAGAACTACAAATAGCAGGAGATTTTGAAAGCAGCTGCTCATGCAAAGGACTCTCCCAGAACTGGAAAACTCCCCGCACTATTGCGGGGGGGTTACTAACCTAAAACGGCTGCTGTAAGCATAGTGTGGGGAGTTTTCCAGCAGACTTTTTTGGTTAGCAACTTCCCTACCCTTGTCCTAGGACTCATGGATCTAATCCAAACCACCATGACCTAAATCTAGACTTTGGACAATAAGGGATTTGTGCCTCTGGAGGATTCTTCTGGCTAAGAACCACAATGTGATGCTTTGTGTTCAAGAACCTCGTGACTCTTCAAGATAGCTGTGAACATTAGTGGAAATCTAAAATAAAAAAGAAAGAGTATTTGGCCTAAAAGATACTGAGTTGAAATAAAAACTGCTAGTAATGGGAGTGTAAATTGCTATAACTACTTTGGAAAACCGCTTAGTGTTATGTTTTTAACAATCAACATTAACTTGATCCAGTAACTCCTATTCTAAGTAGGTATGTTGCAGAGAAATGCTTGACCATGGACTCCAGAGAGACAAGTAAGGGAATGTTCAGAGCAGCATTACTTGTCAGAGGTCAGAGCAAATGAACTGGAAATAACCCGGTGTCCATCAACAGGACAATGGCTAAGCAATCTATGGTAGAACAGAATATTATATAGCAGTGAAAATGAATAAAGTCCAGCTATGCAAAACTATGGGGCTTCCCAGGTGGCTCAGTGGGTAAAGAATCTTTCTGCAGTGCAGGAGACACAGGAGACAAGGGTTTGATCCCTGGGTTGGGAAGATCCCCTGGAGAGGGAAATGGCAACCCGCTCCTGTATTCTTGCCTGGAAAATCCCATGGACAGAGGAGCCTGGTGGGCTACAGTTCATAGGGTCACAGAGTTGGACACGACTGAAACAGCTTAGCGCACATGCATAATTATATGTGTGAAGCTTAGGAACAATTAGTGACAAGGCTTAGAAGTTTACTTTTTTTTTAAATTAATTTTTATTTTTTTAGTTTGTTTTGCTTTACAATACTGTATTCGTTTTGCTACACATTGACATGGATCAGCCACGAGTGTACATGAACTCCCAATCCCGACCCCCACCTCCCCCCTCCCGCCCCACACCCTCTCTCTGGATTATCCCCGTGCATCAGTCCCAAGCATG